>LWMK02000035.1:922137-962428 GCA_001693075.2 Taenia saginata | reverse complement strand
ATCATGCTTCTTCTCACTTGCTGCCGACTGCACACTCGAGGGAATGACGCACTAAGCAAACTCCGGTGTGAACAGGCTTGAAGGCGAGTAGCGGCGTCGGCTCCATATTGATGTGTGGGTGGCACAAATGAAGAGCTGTAGAATTGTTAGTGCAATGACTCCTGACTGATAATGCTCTGATGCTTGTGTGGCCTAAGTGATGAGATGCAAATGTCCTGTCCACTGGATATCACCCTATTCATTACTATTGCCTATTAAAGCGCATCGGACATTCGCAATTCGGCTTTCCATTTAACTCAGCAGTATGTTTTGCATGATTTTATTCCTGTAATTTTTAAGAATCCTGAATTTGGCGTTCCTGCCTTGTTTGTCTTGATTTGTAATTCGATGTGGAGGCACTTTGCATGTGTTCACATTTACAGCAGACGGACGGGAGTGCTTGAGTGACTAGTCATGGATCCAGACCGGCCTTGTAGACCGGCCTCGTTTTGTCAGCGTGGTGGAGGAAGGAGAGCTGCCTCAGAAGGCAAGGGTGTTGAGTGAGACTTCCCTGTGCTCTTTGCAATGCAATCAGCAGATTGTGGGGCTAGAGGGAAGGCGACTGTGTCCTACATGATAGCCACCGTCCCAATCCACTGCGGGAGAGGCCCTTGTGGTAGTACAAGATTTATGTGGCCCAAGATTAGAATTGGACACCACCAAATGCCTTGATTTGGGTACGTGTTTGCGTGGTCGGGATCCTACTGTCCATCTAGCCAAATTTGCATTGCACGACGCAGAGAAGTGAGCGATGGTAGCATTATTTCGTCCCTAAGTAGATAATAGCGGGCTAGGGGAGGCGGTTTGATTTTGTACTTGAATGGCAGAAAGATTTCAGTGGCGCCAAACTGCAGCAGCTGATTGTCTTTGCCTTCCGAGTGGTCATCGATGATGCGCACCATTCAAGAAGGCATGCATAAGGGTACCAGTCTATGAAATGTTTGAGTTAGTTACCATTTATTACAGTTTTCTCGGCTTTTTATGTTTCACATGCTTTAAGATTGATCTGGGAACACATTAGCTGACTGGTAATAATAACTCTCCTCAACTACCTATTCTGAAAATGCTATGCATGCAGGATCGTTGTACGGATTCCATGCCACTTTTACCGCACCTACCAATGATTGTGAGTGCTCCATCCAACTTGGTGAGGATAACCCTTGTGCCGACTTCAACCGAGAGTTACCCAATGGTTAAGTTGGTTCGCGTCTTGGGGATAGCGTTAATTAGTGATGGCTTCCGAATTATCGTTGGAGGATCTTGTTCAAACCGCAGCAGAAAATGAGGACCTAATCTCTCGAAATGATGCTCTTCCTAGCACAGGCGGTAGAGCAAAGTAAATTAGAAACGGGGGGTTTGGAAGCATCTCCGTGTTGACAAAGACGATGCGTGAAATTGTGACCCACGTTTAGCCCAAAACCGTGCTTTTGGTTGGGTGGACTTGTGTCTATTACCTTTCATTGCATGCTAGGGCACGAAAAGGAAGCCACTCACCCTGCCCAACTGCAAAAGCGTATTCAGCACCCAAGAAAGTGGATCGGAAGCTAACTAATTGCAATTCTTTTTCAAAATTTAGTCTTGTAAGATCACACAAGACTCCGCAACTGTTTGCCTTTGACATAAAAGGGTGCCTCTGTTATGGCTAGGACAGAGCTTAATAGAACTACTGTCTTGAGGTTGAGGCACATGGCGACTGTCAATGAGCTATGATATACGTCAATCACACAGCTTGTGCTTATTGGAAGACTTTTATCAAAGTAGGATTTGTCACAGCATCATGCTTCTTCTCACTTGCTGCCGACTGCACACTCGAGGGAATGACGCACTAAGCAAACTCCGGTGTGAACAGGCTTGAAGGCGAGTAGCGGCGTCGGCTCCATATTGATGTGTGGGTGGCACAAATGAAGAGCTGTAGAATTGTTAGTGCAATGACTCCTGACTGATAATGCTCTGATGCTTGTGTGGCCTAAGTGATGAGATGCAAATGTCCTGTCCACTGGATATCACCCTATTCATTACTATTGCCTATTAAAGCGCATCGGACATTCGCAATTCGGCTTTCCATTTAACTCAGCAGTATGTTTTGCATGATTTTATTCCTGTAATTTTTAAGAATCCTGAATTTGGCGTTCCTGCCTTGTTTGTCTTGATTTGTAATTCGATGTGGAGGCACTTTGCATGTGTTCACATTTACAGCAGACGGACGGGAGTGCTTGAGTGACTAGTCATGGATCCAGACCGGCCTTGTAGACCGGCCTCGTTTTGTCAGCGTGGTGGAGGAAGGAGAGCTGCCTCAGAAGGCAAGGGTGTTGAGTGAGACTTCCCTGTGCTCTTTGCAATGCAATCAGCAGATTGTGGGGCTAGAGGGAAGGCGACTGTGTCCTACATGATAGCCACCGTCCCAATCCACTGCGGGAGAGGCCCTTGTGGTAGTACAAGATTTATGTGGCCCAAGATTAGAATTGGACACCACCAAATGCCTTGATTTGGGTACGTGTTTGCGTGGTCGGGATCCTACTGTCCATCTAGCCAAATTTGCATTGCACGACGCAGAGAAGTGAGCGATGGTAGCATTATTTCGTCCCTAAGTAGATAATAGCGGGCTAGGGGAGGCGGTTTGATTTTGTACTTGAATGGCAGAAAGATTTCAGTGGCGCCAAACTGCAGCAGCTGATTGTCTTTGCCTTCCGAGTGGTCATCGGTGATGCGCACCATTCAAGAAGGCATGCATAAGGGTACCAGTCTATGAAATGTTTGAGTTAGTTACCATTTATTACAGTTTTCTCGGCTTTTTATGTTTCACATGCTTTAAGATTGATCTGGGAACACATTAGCTGACTGGTAATAATAACTCTCCTCAACTACCTATTCTGAAAATGCTATGCATGCAGGATCGTTGTACGGATTCCATGCCACTTTTACCGCACCTACCAATGATTGTGAGTGCTCCATCCAACTTGGTGAGGATAACCCTTGTGCCGACTTCAACCGAGAGTTACCCAATGGTTAAGTTGGTTCGCGTCTTGGGGATAGCGTTAATTAGTGATGGCTTCCGAATTATCGTTGGAGGATCTTGTTCAAACCGCAGCAGAAAATGAGGACCTAATCTCTCGAAATGATGCTCTTCCTAGCACAGGCGGTAGAGCAAAGTAAATTAGAAACGGGGGGTTTGGAAGCGTCTCCGTGTTGACAAAGACGATGCTTGAAATTGTGACCCACGTTTAGCCCAAAACCGTGCTTTTGGTTGGGTGGACTTGTGTCTATTACCTTTCATTGCATGCTAGGGCACGAAAAGGAAGCCACTCACCCTGCCCAACTGCAAAAGCGTATTCAGCACCCAAGAAAGTGGATCGGAAGCTAACTAATTGCAATTCTTTTTCAAAATTTAGTCTTGTAAGATCACACAAGACTCCGCAACTGTTTGCCTTTGACATAAAAGGGTGCCTCTGTTATGGCTAGGACAGAGCTTAATAGAACTACTGTCTTGAGGTTGAGGCACCGACTTCAAACAAAGCGTCATCCACGGTGGCTCTCCCATTAATAGTTGGCATGACGTAAGATACAAATGTTGCCTACGTGGGTCGCACATCGATGGGTGGTGGAAAAATCCTCTGAGTTAGATCCACACAAGTATCTGCTCCTTTTCTAATTAAGGTTAAAGGAAGATTATTGTTTGCTTGTCTCTTGAACCACCCACAATAATGGGGAAGAGTAGGTCACACATTCGGCTAGAATAGGCTGATTGGGGGCACAATTTGGCCTGAGAGGGATTGCACATGGGTTGAAGGGGACAGTGGCATGGTCGACCCTATCCGCAAGTCATGAACCATCGCCTTCTTGCACAGTCCTGGATGAATTAATTAATACTTCTTTTGCATGACTCAGTACAATTAAATGTGCCAGCGTGGACTGTCCTTTGGGCACGCGTTGTTTGCTTGTCTCTTGAACCACCCATAATAATGGGGAAGAGGAGCTTTATACCCGACTAGTTAGGCATCTCTCTCCTCAGGTACGCCATGAACAAGTACCTAGCAGAGACGGAATCAGGGGCTCTGCCGCGAATCGGACTTATTTTATGGCCTTCGAACTCTTTCATCCTTCCGCTACCTAGGCTTAATGTGACACTCTAATAAAGCTGCTGTCTCCACATGCAAAGGCAGAATAGGTGCAATCATTGTGATTTACTGGCTCTTATAGAAAGGGATCTGTAATGCAACGCTTTCGCAGGTTTACAATGTGTTTACTAATCTACGCACTCAGTAGAGGCGGCTTAGGCACGAGGATGTGGAAACGTTGGTGAAGGAAGTTTGGAATTATGGGAAGTTGGGTGATACCAAACGTAGCACACGAATGAAGAGTGAATTGAAGTCCTATTAGGGATGCAGGGAAATCCAGCAATGCTGAGAGCTTTTAGGTTAGAGGCGAGTAAAATCTCTGTCCTTTCAAAGCTGGCGGTCACATGGATAATCCAAGTCAAGTTGGGTGGCACGATAACCATCATCGATGGGTGTGGTGGCTTGACGAAGGACAAAGCACTTTCGTGTGGACATTGAAAGATGGCGATGACATCACTTTGTTCAGCCAGTTTGGGATGAGCCTTCACTTGGCCTACCCTGTTGCTACTATCCTGCAACCCACCTCCACAGCGGATGGCAACCAACAACTTATGAACTGCTCACCATTCGACCATGGAGTGAGAACTGTTGGTTGTTTGCATCCAGAAGAGCCAGCCCCAACGGCTAAAACCAGCAGGTATCCAAGGACGGTCAGTTATAAGCACTCACAGAGCCACCAAAAATGAAGGAACTGTTATTCCAATTCCACACTTAGACCCATCGCTGAATTTTCAGGCATTCCCAATGATGCAAATCAGTACGTCAAGCGATGAGGGAGTGCGACGATGGAAATGTGGATGAGTAAACGCCTTGCAAACGAAGTAACCGAGGATCTTAATTAATTTCTATGTCATTATCCACCACAATGCAATTCATTTGGTCCACCAGCTTTTTCATTCTGCCTTTTGGTTCCCTCTGATTCTCATTCCTTTTGCATTGACGTACCACAAATTTCTTTGATATCCCCAATACCATGACATCTCTCATAGTACTGTAAGTTTACCCACCTTTTATTAATCCATTTCGATTGGCTACGGAGGGGAATTCGTACCTAGCTTAATCGTTTTGCTGATTTCTGGATTTTCCGCCACAGCCATCTCATCCACCCATCCATCAATGTGATCCGGGCCTAGGTCTCTCCCTAAAACTGCATGCTATGGCTGAAGAATGCTGACTTATTTCTCATAACAGTGACCTCTCCCATCACTTCAGAAACCACTCATATCCACCTCGACCTTAAAACACGATGAAAGTATTCCCCGATGAGAAGATTCATGTCTGCTCATCGTCTCACATCCGTCCAGTCATTCAAATGGATTTCAACCTTATGAGGGTCCACTGCGTGCTAGAGTGGGAAGCTGAACAGAGACTTTACAAAAGCTCTAAACTTTGTGTTCGTCAGCCAGTTTTGTGAATGTTGTTTTCTTTTTAACTTGTCTATCGGTTCTTGCAACGCTTGATTTACCCCACGACGAGACAACTCCGTAGATCCAGATGCCGAATTGGCCAACAACTATTCTTCCACCGTTATTTCAATTAAAGGAGGGATTATGTAGCATCATTAACTGGTAAACAGTTTTGTATTTAGTGTTAGGAGTAAGGCGTCCATTTGCTTGTGCGTTGATGCCTTGAAGTAGCTCATGGGAGCCTCAATTTGCTTCTTTTGCGGTTCATGCATGTGCTACGCCTTTCTACTTTTTATCATCCGCTCTGCAGTGAAAGTATAATGATTTTGTTAATTTGCATCTTGTTATTACTTAGTTCTCGCCAGCATCATCATGCCGTCAGTCAAGAGCCAACGCATTGGTGCTCCTTCACTGTTGTGCTTGTGCCACCCACACGTGGGCGTGGAACTGTCACCACTGTTCACGCACAGGCGTGTTCATACGTGAGCCTGCGTTGTGTGCCGGGCCTTTCGACTGCACCGTTGTGGGCTGATGAGAAGAGGTCCTGCAGCAGTGGCAGATGCTGGTTGGTGGAAAGCACCTGAGTAGTTGGCGCACACCGTGGATAGGTCCAGCATCATCAGTTGTAGCTGATATAAAAGGCTGTTGTGATCGTAGAGATCACCATCATCAGACCATACGTCTTGGCATTTGCGCATCCCAAGAAAACATGTCAACGGGTCCAGCCATCGGCATCGACTTGGGAACAACGTTCTCATGCGTTGGTGTTGTCAAAAACGACAGGGTTGAAATAATAGCTAATGACCAGGGCAACCGCACAACGCCGAGTTATGTTGCCTTTACGGCTAAAGAACGCCTTATTGGCGAGGCTGCAAAGAAACAGGCAGTCGTGAACCCTACCAATACGGTGTTCGACGTGAAGCGTTTGATCGGACGCCGTTACGAAGATGAAGAAGTACAGGACGACATGAAGCGCTGGCCCTTCAAAGTCATAAATGCTGGAAAAATACCGAAGATCGAGGTGCAACATTGTGGCAAGACAGAGCACTTCATTGCTGAGCAGATATCGTCCATGGTGCTGTCGAAGATGAAGGAAACAGCAGAGGCATACCTGGACGAAAAGGTGACCAATGCTGTCATCACAGTGCCGGCTTACTTTAACGTCAACCAACGTCAGGCCACTGTCGATGCCGGCAAACTGGCGGGTTTGAACGTGCTGCGCATCATCAGTGAGCCGACAGCAGCTGCCATCGCCTACGGCATGGACAGGAGCATCGTTGGGCCACGCAATGTGCTCATCTTTGATTGGGGCGGCGGCACCTTCGACGTGTCCATCATGTCGATAGAGAATGGAAAACTTGAGGTGAAGGCGGTTGGTGGTGACACGCATCTGGGTGGTGAGGACATCACTTCTCGACTAGTGGACCACTTTGTGGAGATTTTCAAAGAGGAGCACGAGGGAAAGCACTTGACAACCAACCAGAAAGCCATCAGTCTTTTGCGAGGGAAATGTGAGGAGGTGAAGAGGACGTTGAGCTCAGCTGAGAACGCAGATCTTGAAATAGCATCGCCGTTCAATGGCATTGATTTCAGTGCTAGCCTCACACGGGCCCGATTTGAACAGCTGTGCTCGGATCTCTTCAATCGGACGATGGATGCAGTAAAGACTGCGTTGAGTGATGCGAAGATGACAAAGGCTGATGTGCACGAGATATTGTTGGTGGGTGGATCGACGCGTATTCCGAAGGTGGCGAAGATGTTGCAGGACTTCTTCGAAGGAAAAGAGGTGAAGAGATCCATCAATGCAGACGAGGCAGTGGCGTACGGTGCGGCGACTTTGGCGTCCAAATTGACCGGTGTTGTGTCGAATAAGACAAAGGATTTGGTCTTGCTGGAAGTGACACCACTTTCGTTGGGTTTTGAGGTGGAGGGCAATATAATGTCAACGGTAATAAAGCGCAACACGCCAATTCCAACAAAGAAGACCACGTTTTGCTTTAATTCTAGTGATAATCAAACCGAAGCAAGATTCCGTGTGCTTGAGGGCGAGCGTGTGAGGATGTGCGACAACCACTTGTTGGGCGAGTTCACTTTGACTGGTCTCCCACCAAGACTGCGCGATGAGAATATTTATGAAGTGACCTTCGAGATTGATGAAAACGGCATCCTCCATGTGTCGGCGGTGGAAAGGTCGACAGGAAAGCAGAAGGGTATAATGATCACCCACTGCAGCGGTCGTCTGTCTGAGGAGGAGATAGAGAAGATGTTGAAAGATGCGGAGAAGTTCAAGCAGGAGGATGAGAAGGAGAGGTGTAGAGTGGCAGCAAAGAATGAGTTGGTGGGCTACGTCTACAGGATAAAAAGGGAGTTGGAGAGGGCGGAGGTGAAACAGAATCATAAGGAAATGCTAGCTCTATGCGAGAGGACAATTAAGTGGACGGACACCGAAAAGCAGGCCACAAAGGAGGACTACAAACAAAAGCGCGAAGAGATTGAGAGCATGTACAGCTTTACGATGAGGCTACAGCAACTCGATTCATAAACAAAGCAAAGTGTAGAGTTGACTCAAACGTCATCCGACGAAGATTTAATGCGCTTCCTCGCTTTTAGGCGTCTTCTTCAGCCTACCATCAACGCACCTGTGCGTGTTTTAAATCTACACGTACAATACACCTAATTCAACCCAATCTGGAGATTTTCCCTTTCTCTCTTCCGTTGGTTCCATGTGTGCATTGCAAAGTTTGTATTAGCTTTGGTCCTCCTCTCTCATTTTGTTAGATTCCATTGACAAAGAAGGAAGCAAGGATGTGATGGAGGGCCCAAGGGATCCAGGGAAAGGGGCACTTGTTAATTAACTGGAGGGATGTTTAGGTAGATGGCATGACCAAGGCTTACCTCTAACCTCCGTATCACCCTATATTAGCCAACACTTAGCCAAGCTGGTGTGAGAGGCTGCGCACTTGCCTCGATGGTCTGTAGTGGAAGGGCAGTTGCAATCTGTAGAGACATGAACGCGATTTCCAATCCAAATTGTTTACCTTGAGAGTGTGGACTCACTGCAAATGCTTTAGCAGATGGTTAGAATCCTGTGCCAGAGAACCACGGTGGTGACGAAATCGTCAGCTAGTACCTTCCATTGCAAGGTGAGCATAGCCGAGAAGTGAACGGGCCATTTCACTTTACCGGATGTTTATTAGCAATGAACAGGCGCGCTGCGTAAAATAGTGAGCAAGAAGTGCTTGGTCTTCATAAAAGTCGCGCAAGATCTCTTTAAGCCTCTATCAACTTCTTGGAGGAGCAGCCTCTGAGGCTGCTTGGAACAATGAGTACAGGTGGGATACGCCGCCATGGCGCAAGCATGTTGGAAAGACGTCATTGTAAAGTGGAGAAGGGAGTGAAGCTACCACTTTGCGAGAGGATACCAAAGGGACGACAAAGAGGCAAAGTCGAACGAAAGCTGCAGGCCGCAGATCCAGCATGAGATGAGCTAACTGGCGGAGGGAGCAGGAAGCATTCGTGGGTGATATTCTCGGGGTGGCTGGCACCCCGAATAATTGGTGGCTGGCAACTACTTTATAGACGAGTGGAAATGGTCACATTCCTCCATACTATGTCACATTTGATCGGATTCTGTCGAGCTGTCGTAAAGCCTGGCTCGATATTAACCGTGAATAGGCGGACGCAAACCACGTGAGCGTAGATTCCAATTTGGCATCTACCTCCACCGGCCGTCTGATGGTGAGTCTCAGTCCTAAACGTCTCTGTGAAAACTTTGTGCTGTCTAAAAGAGCCAAAATGCACAAGCACAGCCAGTTCTGCTTGGTGGCCAATGCTTGCATGCTAGCTGAAGGATGAGACGACCAACATCTAATAGCGGTATTCTGCTTTATTAGATGAAAAAAAGTCTATGCTGTCTTTCTGTCTGAGCCTACGGATCCAATGCTGAGCACTTTCCAGTCTATTTTGGCAAAACAAGTATGGAACTGTACCTTTCTGAGGGCACCCGGTCTCCTTCTCTTGATGATGTGATGGCACCTACCAAAGTAAGCCGTCGCATCCTAGTGGCATAACGCTGCTTGGTGAAGTGTGTGAAGATGATGTGGCTGGCTCTGTGAAGTGGAGTATGGAATTGGGTGCCTTTCAAAGCTTGCATGGTCCCATTTCCCTCTCACGCCGTGTGTTCCTTAAATTCTTAGTCTTAATAAAGTAGTGCTGAGCGATGCCATACTTGGAGCACTTGCTGCCGATACAAAGGCTCGTAGAAGTTGGTGCTCACTTGATGGAGCCCTTATATGCCACTGTGTCATGCCAAGCAGTTGCGTGTCCTCCGACTTAACAAATTTTATCTACCTGCAGGCTGAATGTTCGCCACTGCCCTAGTCTTAAAGGAGTTGGTGGAACGGTTTGGAGGAGAGGTTCCAAGGTTGGACATGGTTCCGCTATCATTTTGCACCAAATTCGCTTGTAGCAACAGTTAGGAGCCTGGGTTCTGCCTTGCATTCACAGCAGGGCAGATCGTTGCTTCCTGTGCTCCTTCCATTTTCCACTCCTTTTTACTCTTCCTCAACAAGACCTATCACCCCTTGGTGGCGAGACAATCCCACTGCTATTCTTCGGAGGCTAAAATTCTTCTGCACAATTAAATTCTGTTAAAACGCACAACTGCAGCGGTAACCATCATTTAGAGTTCTCACTCACTGATCTATTACATTTTAATCCATGTGAGACAGAAATAATGAAGGATCCTTTTGGTCGACCCTCATCTGCCGCGCATCAATGCCTCTACTCACATCGTCATTCGCCACCGGTCCGGCACTTCTAGCCGCGCGTAGTGGGGACGAAATATTGCCGCTGTAATTTATGGAAAATAGCGAGCTTGAGAAAAATAGACATGAATAAATGATAAATATGCATCACGCCTTCTAAGGAGCTCATATCTCACCACCACGACAGTGATGTCAAGGCATTGTCATCTTCATCTGCACTCAACTTACCAACACGAATCATTCTGAACGATGTCGACCAATACGTGGACCACTTTGCCAACGTCTCTTTTTCGGCACATCGAGGCTGGTCCATGAGGCAGATCTGGATCCATGATCAGTGACTGTGCTTCTCGAGCACACTCGCCCACCTTATGCATTGGTGTTGGCTCTGCTATGGATGTGAACACATGCAAAGTGCCTCCACATCAAGATTACTAGGCAAAGAAAATAAAGTTGAGCACGTCAAATTAAGGTAAATTTAAAAAGTGCAGAAACAGAAATATGCTGCCCTCCTGGACACTTGCTAATTCAGCCGTTGGAGTTGAAACTTCCGAATGTAAAGAAACAGCAGTTACCACTCCATGGCCGAGTAGTGGGTAGTTCGCCGGCTGATGTTTGGCATCTGCTTTGCCCTTAATTGTAAAGTTCGGAGACAGGCTAAAAGGTGATCGTATATCATAGCTCATTGACAGTCGCCATGGTAAAGCAGGTGTAGACGTCAAAGAAAGAATGGTTCGGCTGCTTGCGGTAATGAAATGCATTCGCACACTACAATCACCACACACTGACTCCAAAAACGCCTCTGTCACACCCAAATCAGGTGGCACCACTCAAGAGCGGATGAAGGGTAGAGGTGCGCACTAGATGCTTTGCGTGTCGATTGGCTGAAGAGAGCCACGCACGTGGAGTCCTTGCTTCAGCAGTCGCCATAGTCACCTGCAAGTATGTTTGAATAGGGCACTGGAAGTGATCCATGCAAAACTCAGATAGGTGTGTAGAATTTTTAGCAGAATTCCTCTTCTACTCAATATCTTGTCAGTAGCACTTCCTTCTGCCGAAATGGTGAGGGAATGACAGATGTGGTGATGACAACTGAGACAAGTGCTCGAGGTCTTGCCGGTAGCAACAGCAATCACCTGGCTACTACTGCATGTCGCAGGGTTGCGACCATCATTCGGCTGTTGGTGTGTTGGCGGTTGCAAGTGCCTCTCTGCATTTGCGACCACTGTGGCCTAATGCAATCCTAACTATGCTAAAGCTGAGCTTCTTTCCCATTCCCTGCATTTCCCTCCATTCTTCATTGATGACCCATTCATTTACTCCACCACCCGTTCTTGATGTGTTGCGACCATCATTCGGCTGTTGGTGTGTTGGCGGTTGCAAGTGCCTCTCTGCATTTGCGACCACTGTGGCCTAATGCAATCCTAGCTATGCTAAAGCTGAGCTTCTTTCCCATTCCCTGCATTTCCATCCATTCTTCATTGATGACCCATTCATTTACTCTGCCACCCGTTCTTGATGCCATCCACTCATTGTAAGTCTACTTACCTGCTCATTCACGCATTTCGTTATGCCTTGAGAAAAATTCCTTTGGGACTCAATTTTTTCCGGTTACTAATTTTTACTCCACCTTCAAGGCATGTAGTGTTAGAAGGGTCGAAGAGAGACAAGGACGCTCACAGGAGCCANCTGCCACCCGTTCTTGATGCCATCCACTCATTGTAAGTCTACTTACCTGCTCATTCACGCATTTCGTTATGCCTTGAGAAAAATTCCTTTGGGACTCAATTTTTTCCGGTTACTAATTTTTACTCCACCTTCAAGGCATGTAGTGTTAGAAGGGTCGAAGAGAGACAAGGACGCTCACAGGAGCCATTAATCCCACAATGCATTCCTGATGCAGGCCTTTGCATTAAAATGCGATTTCAGGATGGTGGAGCGATGCCTCCTTTTGATAGGGAAGTGGTCGCTTCGTTTCAATTACCAACTTCCACCTCCTCCTTAAGTATCCGAAATAGTTGATTTAACCCTCGCTTGGATTAACGGTTTATGGTGAAGGTTTGCCACTACCATGGTCTTGATTTGAGTCGCCAAACCTGTTTATAGCTAAGATACCATAGTTTGGCATCAAGTTGACAGCTTACTGCAGTAATTTGCTCGTGGTAACAGTCGGTAACTCAGATCCCGCTCCTCATTTACAGTAGAACAGATCAATCAGTCATCAAGTCCTATCACCCATGGAGTGGTTCTGGTTAGCTCAGTTCCACGTGGAATGGATCTTGTTTTCCATTGCGAGGATGTGAGGCTGTCGAAGGAATTGAGAAGACTTAACTTCGCCCTCGTCTATCGGGGATTTTAGCGCACTATGAAGGTGACAGTGGAAAAGATTAATAAATATTCAAAGGTTAAAGCCTTCCTTGGGTTAAAATAGCGGATGCGATTGCTCCCGCTTCAGCGCATTGTGTGTTGCATCAGTCTTTGTTTTGATGCGCCTGAAGATGGAGCTCTCATTATCACCGGGTGCATGACCAACGGCACACTCCGAGAGTACCTCAAGACTGCTGAGGGATGGCAGCTCTACTACATCAAGCTCATTTGCATTATTGCTCATTTCGATGTCCACTGTAATACTTTATTTGTTCGAACTGCCGGATTCGGTCACATGGATGGCCATGTTGTACTGGCCAGTTAGTCAACCCTCGGGTCATGCCAACCCCCCAATCCCTCAGTTTCCAGAATATACACTCTGTCCTAGTACTATGCCTTCTTTTACCTTAAAGGGAGTCTCGAGACGCTACATTAGTGGCAGCGGAAATCGGACTCGACTTTGATGGGTTTTATCCTGCTCCATTACGCTTGTGGCAAACTTTGGCGGTGTGAAAGAAGTGCATGCGCTACGGATGGGAGAATCCCTCACATCACATAAAAGAAGGGTTGAGATTGATGTTCATCTTCGGCACCTCCCTCGCCCTCGTGTTCTGCAGGGAAGCCATCAATAGCTGAGTCGACACTAGCCGTGAATTCCATTGTCCAGTGCAGCTGCCAAGAGGGCTCAGCGACGTTGTGGTCGAGCATCCTCTTTAAGCTCTCTACTGTTCTCAGGTGTAGAATGTGCAGGACGCCATTCGATAGCATCGTTTTATGCTTTGTACACTCGGGTCACGTGCATCCCGTTCCTATGCGGCACGATTGCCCCTCTCGCTCAGGGTTCTACGATACCCTCGCGTTTCTTCCACGGCATCAGAAAAGCCTGGAATCACAACTTGTGTTGTGTGTGTCTCCATTCGTCCAAAAACTTGGATTCGTATTCCCATCATTTTGTTGGGAAACATTGTCGTGAGAGAGGGAAATTCAGAAATACGCCTTAATTGCACCGGGTGCTACGCAGAATTGATGGTACTACAAGAAGACATGCGCTCGAACCTCGATGACTGGCACGGTTAGCTCGTGAGTGCTTCTCCCAGTACTGATTACGTTGTGATGGCTGACACGCGAGGGTGACCAAGGGGAGTGTTGGGAACGGCGCTCGAAAGTAGAGAGGGGCTGTGCAATACTTTGTTTTTTCGAACTGCCGGTTTCGGTAACTTGGGTGGCCATATTGTACTAGCCGGTTGGCCGGCCTTTGCGCCGTGCCAGCAGCCTTCGAACCCAATGTTTTCAGAATATATATTCTGTCCCAGTACTATGCCTTCTTCTACCTTAGAGGGAGTCTTGGGACGCCACATCCACTACCGCTCTCTCGCCCCATCTCGCTTTCGCCTTACTCTGCAAACCAGACCTTCCCTCACGATGGGGTAAGTAGCAAGATACGCCATCGACTTGAAGTATAGGAAATCTAATTGCATAGAGTTTATCTTTTGGCCTTACCTGCACATTTTAACTTCTTGTCACCCTGCGTATGGAGGGAGGATGCTATTTATATGGTCAGATAACCCAACCATTTCAGATTAAGCCACGAGCATGCCTCTCAAGCAGTCTATTTTACCTAAAGAGACTCCGACGCATTCCGACTTGCAAACATTTCTCAATTTTTCTAATCAAGCCCATCATTTCCTTGACCGAGGCTGCTTTACCATCTCACCACCGGTATAACAAGCTATCTCAGCGGCTTAAGAAGCAAAAGTTAATCGTTTGTAGCACAGAGGCTTATTATTTGTCAGTAGTAGTAGGTGGTGCCTACATTTGCCAGTTTCTGTTCCATAAAGTTATTGTTAAATTAATTTTTCTCAATTTACAGATTTAATGCTGTGATACGTTTAGCAGCACTAAAACCGCGCGCACTTCCACACTGGAAGGTCATATCTAACAAAAAATGAAGGCACAAATGAATTATCTCGGTCGGTAAGTCAGTCAGTAGTAATCAACTTGGACTTTTTTGTTTGGCAAGCGTGATGGCGAATTTTGCTGACTTCAGAAAGAACAAGTTCATGTGGATCTCTACATGACCATCAGAGAAACAGCCTCTCTGCCAACGATGAGCACTGATTGATGAAATTCCATTCTCCCTGCCATCCTTGTCGCCTTTCAGCTGTTTCCTTTTCTGTTAGTCGGCACCGGAACTATTGGTGGATGGCTACCAGCTGAATGTCAAAGCCGATATCTTGACATTCATGGTCCATGCACCCGAGATTCTAATGTATGGCGACACTTGATGAAAGGATTGTTTAAATTTTCCAGGTCAAATTTATTAATGATAAGAGTGATTATCGTTTGCTTCCATACCATGAAATCGTTTTCCTGTTTAATTTATTCCAAGTTATTCATTTCACACCGAATTGCGGGCGTTCCTTTCTAAGGGTGGATGGCTACCCTGGCTGCAGCATCACAGCTATACATGCAAGATCAAAGCCTATTGCATTTTAAAATGCTGCCATGCTGCACAACCGAAACGGCAGTCCATCCCTGACACAGAACTTCCACCGTATTTTAAGTGGAATAATTTACTGACTCCCAATTCTCTTTGTTACTGCCCAAACCTCGTACTTCTAATAAATTTTTTTAAATCTAATGCGAACGTGAAATGGCAAGCAAAAGCAATGGCTCACTGTCTTTGAAATCTGTTTTGCGAATCACTCGAGTTGGCTACTCCTTCCTACCCGTCGGCTGCCGCTACTTATTACTTATCACCTCGATCGACATCCACAGCTTCATCTTCTTCCTCTTATTTCCCAGTGTTCCCTACGATTTGTCTGCTCGCGTAAAAATCCTAGGCGAGGGTTGGTGTTATTGTGCTCCGCTGATCAGCTCTCTGATCGTTTGGGTTTCTTCGTCTACTCGTGCCACTGACTACAGCAGCCTATTTGTTTTCGAGGCAAGCCGAGCTAGTGGTGGTTGGTGTTATGGTTTTTCGCTGAATTGGAGGGGGATGACTTGCGTTGGCTTATCACTAACTAGTGTTGCTCTGCTAGGTAGTCAAGGCATTGGGAAGTATGTGTACGTATGCGTGCGCGTAATGGATGTGTGTGTTTGTGGGAGTTGATGGCGTTTTTTAATAGTAGTAACAATAGTAGGAGTTTAGAGCGGTCTGCTTTGTCTCTCCAGCAAGAAGCCTCCTCATCACACCCAACGGCTGTGGCTGATTTGGCCAAATCACCACGCTAACTACGGTTAGTTGTTCTAACGAGTCAACCACTTCTCCATCAAAAACCACTCATCAACTTTAATGCTTTCAATACAAACGATATTCTTGCTAGCCATCATTTCCCAACATGAAACGCATGCCACGCACATGTGTTACGTAGCAAGGGAAGTCGCACCAAAAGACAGCATTGCAGACTTACCTTTGACATGTTCAATTTATTCGGAAGCATAACAACCTAAGAAATGCGTTGCAAGAATCATAAGCAAAAGTAGTGTGTAATTTATAAAACAACACAACGTTGATCCATAATGACTGTTATAACGTACTTCTGCCTACAACGAACACACGTTCAGCGGGTGGTGGTGGTGTGTGTGTGTGTGCGTCGTCTTCATAGTAACCACTGATCAGACATTGCCTATCCATCTCACCATGAGTGACAAACTCTGTGACTGCTGAGGCGCTTTCAGTAGTAGCAGCAGCAGCGATGGGCACTAAAACATTCGCTCCACAATGGCAATCAGGAAAAGGGATATGGAAAAGGAAGGGAGGGAGGGAGGGAAAGAGGCAAAATGAGAATTTCGCCAACAACAGGACAAGTGATAGGCAAACGTGAGTCATTTGCTCCCCTCTAAATGTAGCAACCGTAACAACAAATGGCACGGTCCATTCTACAAAATAAGTAGATGCGTCGCCTCAGTCACTGGAGAGGCTTGGCGAGGGCACACGCAGAGTGCGCAGCGACGATCGACGGAGCGGAGCAGCACACGCACTCACAACCAAACCACGGAGGAGGGCACTGGAGAGAGGGAGAGTGACTCTAACCGAAGCACAACTGCTTCCAACCCCTAACCTCAAAGTCATCTCCGCCCAATTGCTATTAGCTGGTGCAGGCACATATGATCCAATCTCACAGGTAATGAGAAACATATCCACTCCACTGAAGCAAGCGAACTGACAATAACGAAGTGCATTTAGTCGATGGCAGTACAGGAGCAATGTCGACGCGCTACGAATAAGACACGGGAGTGCACAACGTCAGTAGTAATGGCGTGAGTGTGTGGGCAAAAGATGGAAGCACATGGGCAACGTGGCCCAAATGCGGGTCGCGCATGGCCTACTCCTTTCTCGAGGCATGTCTCTGCGCTGGGGAACTCTGAGACGAAACATCGGTGTCCCTCCATTGCGAAGTTTACCGCACCCATCTCATCGAAATAGGCGAATTGGGAACAACAAAACTGGAGCGCCACGAGACTTCCATGAAGGTGAAAGTAGGCATGAACCAGGCCATTCAACTGGCTAGTACAACGTGGACACACAAGTGACCGAAACCTGCAGTTCAAACATGCAGCGTATTACACAGCCCCTCTCTTCTTCAGAGCGTCGTCCCTGACGCTCCCCTTGGTCGGTCTCTCGTGTGTCAGCCATAACAACGTAATCTGTGATGGGAAAAGCACCCACGAGTTAACCATGCCAGTCATCGAGATTCGAGCGCATGTCTTCTTGTAGTGCCATCAATTCCGCGCAGCACTCAATGCAGCAAAGGTGTATTTCTGAATTCTCCTCTCTCCTGACCATTTTTCCCAATAAGATAATAAGGGTACGAATCCAATTTTTCGAATAGATCGAGGCACACACACAACACATATTTTGACCCCAGGATTTTTGATGCTGTGGCATAAACCCGAGAGTATCATAGAACCTTGAGCAAATGGGGCAATCGGGCCCCACGGGAACGGGATGCACGCGATCCAATTGTGCAAAGCATAAGCCAATGCTATCGAATGGCGTCCTACACATTCTACATCTGTAGACACGCATTTGGGCGAAAAAAGTCCATTTACCCAAGAACATGAGAGAGAGCTTACGGAAGATGCTTGACCACAACGTCGCCGATCCCTCTTGGCAGTTCCACTGGACTTGCAGAGCACGAGGGCGGATGGATGTCGAGCTCAGCCCTTCTGTTATAATTGGGTTCGCTTTCCGCTGCCACCAGTGTACCTTCCCGACAACACTTGCTCTTCCCATCTAGTATAGTTGTCAACAGTCCTCACCACAAAGCAAAGCGAGGCCATCACCAGAAACTCGCACCATCTCACCATATCGATTGTGCCGAAAACACTTAACGTGGATGTATACCGCATATAATGCTGCAATAATGGAACTCGTTTCCAAAGCAACAAGGCTTTATTGAGTAAAAATATATATCACAGATAAGCAGCAGCAGCAGGAGATGGTGACCCAACAAGATCCACACATTGAAGCTTATTTTAAAGAGGGGCAAATGGAGCTTAGTGCTCACGCATTGCACGACTCAAGCACCTTGCGTAGTCCTCCCAGATCCCTCACCCAAAGTCCGCATTCAAAAATCGAGCAAAGCTAACACAGCGCTTGGCTGTAACAAAGAGGATGGAGGAAAAATTGCCAACAAAGTGGGTCTCGTCAGCCATCACCACGCCTACCATACAGTAAGTGATGAAACCTCAATTCTCACAAGCAATACACTAAGGCAAAGCCACTGTCCTCCGAAACGACACAAATTGGCAAAACGATAACAAAAAATTGAACTGATAACCGCATCAAGTTTACCAACGTTACAAAAACATTAGCGCGTTTAAGGTAGGAATCGAAATTAAACATTCTTTACTTCACGTGTCCCACACCCCACAATGCAGCGAAATATGTTAGACTATCATAATACACAATTCAATAAGCAATATTGGCCCAAGACAATAATAACCACGAGTGATAACTGAATGATTAGGACAGTGTGAGCATGAAATAACCAAAGACAAAACTCAAACTGCAAATAAACATTAGATTTGAGTGTGTTAAACACAAACACCATGAAGTACCGAACCACACATACTCCTCTGATCTAGTGTAGTAATAAACAGTCGTGAACACAGAGCAAAGCGAGGCCACCACCCTTCCAAATCAAGCCCTGAGTAGCAGGCTACTGGCCAACGCGGCATCCGCGGCGCCGCCAGAAGCCCAACGACCTTCAAAAATAAATACTAAAAAAAAAGTGGAATTATGCAAATTACTTGCAGCAATTGGGGGTACAGTAACAAAATGTGACAACTATACGGTGTCCAATGCATTGATGAGGAAGGAGAAGAAGAAGAGGGACACTGCATGTAAGATTAGGAAATATGTCGCGAAGAAGATGACGAAGAAGAAGAAGAAGGAGAAGAAGAAGAAGAAGAAAAAGACGAAGGATATATTAAGTAAGAAGAGGGGGAAGGAAGAACTTAGTAGGAATCAAAAGAAGAAGAAAAAGAGGAAGAAATCCAACGCAAAATATGTAACCATTTATATTTTTAAAGTTGCCAGTGTTACTAATATTAAATTTTCCGTCTGTGCACTTTTTTGCGTGGTGTGAGCTATTGTGAATCTTCGTATCCATACTGATAGTTTGCCCATGATTGAATCCCAGATTGCTATTGGAAATATATGCTTTTTATCTGAGACTGAGGGCAGCAATGGAAAGGGATTATTTTAGTGTGTGCACATGCTCGCCTGAATTTTCTTCTCGTCAAACCATGGCGATATGAATGAATGAATGAATGTGTGAGAAGGGTTGTCGATTTGAAGTGTTTCTAAATGTAAATGTAGGTTGGTAGCATGCATCTGCAATTTCATGCACACATTTTCGGCATTATTGAGGTACTTTCATCTACCAGTGTTACGTATTATTGGTTCTCCTTCAGGAATGTGGTTGGTGTCAGTAGTTTTACATTTTAACAACTGGACCTGTTAAATCCACGTCTGCAATGCTGTCCATCAGCGCAACTACCATTGTTACACAGCGCCTATGTGCGTAGCATGGGTGTAGCGCTTCGAAGCTCCCTATAAGTTAAAAGAAGGCATAGTACTGGAGCAGAATATGTATTCTGGAAACAGAGGGCTTGGCGGCCTTTGGCACGGCCCGGAGGCCGGTCGGCCAACCAACTAGTACAATATGGCCACACAAGTGACCGAAACCGGCAGTTCGAACAAACAAATTATTACAATGGGTTCCGTGCAATAAACCATGGCTAGTAAGAATACCGTTTGCATTGAAAGCAATGAAGTTGACGAGGGAGAGGTGTATCTTGTGGTTTTTGACGGAGAAGTGGTTGACCCATTAAAACAACAAACTATAGTTAGCGTGGTGATTTGGCCAAATCAGCCACAACCGTTGGGTGTGATGAGGATGTTTCCTGCTGAAGAGACAAGGCAAAACGCTCCGAACGGTTACTATTATTACCATTATTAAAAACGCCATCAACTCCCACGAACACACATACCCATTACGGGCACGGCTATGTACACATACTCTTCAATGCCTTGACTACCTAGCACAGCAACACTAGTTAGTGATAGGCCAACGCAAGTCATCCCCCTCCTTTTCAACGAAAACCAAAATAACAGTCAGCACTGGCTCGACTTGCTCCGAAAATAAACGACCAGAGCGCCGATCACGGAGCACAATAACACAAACCCTCGCCTAGGATTTTACGCGAACAGGAAAATCGAAGAGGACATTAGGAAAGAAGAAGAAGAAGATGAAGCTGTGGATATCGATCAAGGTTGCTTTTAGGGTCATCTGACGTTAGCAGGTGAGCTGGACCAAGTTCAACGCCAATTTTATGGCAAAATGACCTCCACGGTACATCCTGGCTATCCATACTCCTTTTCGTTTAGGCTTACTTAGCAATATCTTCCTTAGCATATTCACTACCAATTTTGGGCTAAAGAGTTAAGGAGTTAAGTAATAGTAGTAACTGATGGAGTGTCAAAGATACATAAAATTTATACGTTCGTTCGTTGGATCGAGCTAACATTGCAGTGATTGGCTAGATTTGTACGTGAAGCGAGTGAGTGGTGTGCATCTTGGGGTCGCTGTTGCCTATAGGTAGGTGCTTATTTGCTGTAAAAACTTGCAAGTCTGACAATTACTCAGTGTTACTCATCGCCTTTAGCTTACTATTTGTATTGAGTCCTTTAAGTGTTTTTTGACTTCCCTTATGCACTTACTTGCTAGAGTAAGCACAGAGGCTTAATTATGTGGCTGTTAGGACGTCTGGTTTACAGTTGGCAGCCCTGCTCACGTTCTTTTCCAGTGTACAATGCTTTAAGTGATAAGTTAAGATTGCCTCGGCAACCCGTTATCCAGTTTACTTTGTAATTAATGACTTTGGGATTTGAGCATAGAGACATGATTTTGTTAAGAAGGATTGCAGCCTTACTAGGTACTTGGCAGTTCGCTAATGTTTTCTCACGAAAATGTGCTCATTATATGTACGTGTACGCATCTACTTATTAGACTGAATTTGAAAGCAATAGCTGCAGTTGCTGTCAAGACTTATGTTTTCTATTCGCACTGCCTGATCGCGTCGATTTTATTACTGCACAGCACTTGTGGCGGCTAAGTAAGAGTGTTGTGGCTGTTTCGAGATGGCCTGTTGTTTTATTGGTGGTGCGTTCTGATTAATGAGGCCTAGTTTTAGTGAAGGGACTTGCTACTTTGATGAAGTAGACGAAAAGCCTCATGTTGTGGCTGTTAGGACGTTTTGTTTCCAACTGCGTCGTCTACTCATGTCGACCTTTTGCTGTGCAATACTTGAGGCAATAAAGTAGGATTGTTTTGACGATTTGTGATTAGTGTGCTTTTTAATAATGGCGGATTGTGGTTAATGTGACGTGGTTTTGTTGAGAAGAGCTTCAACTTTACTGAGCACCTGCTACCTGCTCATCAACTTTTTGCCATTAAGTATTTCTTTTATTTACAACCATTTTCATCTACTTGCTTTATCCATTTTCAAGATAGATTAAGCGTTGAGGAAGAAGTGGTAGCTGCAGCAGTGAGTACCAACCTCGCCTTCGCTATCACTTCACACATTTCTCAGGTGCGATTGGATTGTACTTAATGACTTGTTGCTGTCTTCTTCTTGTTAAGCTATGGGTTCGACGTGTGTTCTTAAGTTGGGTGGGAACATGCCTTTGTCATTTGTCCGTAGATTCTTTTCGCATTGTGGGTGTCGTAAAGGGTGAGTTGTGCTTTTTACCATGACATCCATGTTGGTGGAAAGTATATGTGGGGGGGAGGACTTGTGGACTGCGGTTATTTTATGGCGCTGATGCTATCATTGCGAGAGGTGTTGTGCAGAGGACCTCGATGATGGCTTGACCGTATGTTTGGGTTTGACGGCATGGGTTGATGTCTGGGCGAGGTCGATGCAGCAGAAGCGGAGGAGGGAATGGCTAGTAGGAGGCTTTTGAATCACTACGCAGATTGTACTTTGTGGCAGTCTAAGGTGTCGGTTTGTCGAGGTGTTCCGTCCTGTCAGTGGTTATGTTTGTAGATGTTAAGCTTGCAGCGAGTTGGACATTCGCGCATTGTCCTTCCCGTTGTGTGCTTTTTTCTCCTTTTCTTTCTGATACAACAAAATTACTATGGTGGTGGTGGTGGTGGTGGTGGTGATGGAGTAAGACGTGACGATGGTGCGGAATGGTAGGCCATTCGAGATGGTGGAGTCACTGGCGGAGGCGACTTCGACTTTGTTGGGCAAGGTGGATGTGGACATGGAGGATGGCTAGCGTTGTGTGTGTTGGATGGCGTGGCGGGATGGATGTGACCTTTTATGGTGTTGGGCACACGCATGTATGGGTGGGAATGGCGTGGCCGCAGGCTGAGCAGACAGAGTGTGTGACACTGCCGTTGGGGGGCAGACTTGCTGTTGCGATGAGAGGGGATGATGGTGTTGGGGTTGGTGATGGTGATTGCGACAGAACTGCGAAGATGGAAAGGAGGAGCGGTAGGAGTGTTATGGAGCTTTGTGTCACACCCAGTTCAGAAGGCTCATCGTTGCGAGGCTTGTGCTACTGGCTACTGTGTGGCAGGCGTGGTGATGGCTGACGAGACCCACTTTGTTGGGCGATAGAGAACTACTGCAAAACCACCTTGTAAAGATTGCTCCTTCCTTATTTGTAAAAAGCGTTAAAGAGGAGCTTTTCAACTCAGGTGCCCTTTGAGCATGTCCTGGTTTTCTGTCACCTCGTGGCTGTTTGGTACGATTGGCCCCTTGGTTCCTCAAATCTTTTTGCGTGTTTCAGTTGCCACGCAAGAAGGACTTTGGTCTTGTTTAGCATATCGCCATGCCAGCAGCGCAATGGTGGCGTGTGACACCGGAGAATCCGACACTGAACCCACTCTCCATGCAGCTCCTGGATGAAACCATGACAGACTCGAGAATTAGGCACTGGGACCCCCCTTCCCGACGGAAAGAAGCATTTGGTAGGCTATCAGTCAGTCATCGTCAACTGTTGTCCCTGTTCGTGTACACCCATAGTGTGATACGCTTTTGTAATAATTTATTTGTTCGAACTGCCAGTTTTGGTCACTTGGGTGGGCATTTTGTACTGGCCGGTTGACTGGTCTCCGGACCAAGCCAGCAGCCCCAATCCCTCTGTGTCCAGAACATACTTATCCTGCCCTAGTAGTGTGCCTTCTTTTACTCTCAAGGAAGTCTCGGGAGGCTACATTGGTGGCAGCGGAAAGCGGACCCGACGTTGTTGAATTCGAACCCTAATCTATACCGCTTGTGGCAAGCTTTGGTGGTGTGAAAGAAGTGCATGTGCTGCGGGTGGGAGAATCTCGTGTTCTGTGTGGATGCTATTAACAACTGAGTCGACACTAGCCGTGAACTCCATGTTAAGTGGAACTGCGGAGAGTGATCAGCGACGTTGTAGTCAAGCATCTTCCGTAAGCTCTCTCTCTCTCTCTCTCTCTCTACTGTTCTTGGACATCTCACCCGCCTTCGCCAAAATGTGTCTCAACGGATGTAGAATGTGCAGGACGCCATTGATAGCATTGTCTTATGCTTTGCACACTTGGAGCATGTGCATCCCGTTCCCATGAGGCCCGATTGCGCCATTTACTCAGGGTTCTACGATACCCTCGAGTTTATGCCACAGCATCAGAATTCCTGTGATTACGATATGTGTTGTGTGTGTCTCGATCCATTGGAAAACATGGATTCGTAACCCCAACTATCATTGGGCCACATTATCGTGGGAGAGAGGGACTAAGAAATGNGCCCCTTGGTTCCTCAAATCTTTTTGCGTGTTTCAGTTGCCACGCAAGAAGGACTTTGGTCTTGTTTAGCATATCGCCATGCCAGCAGCGCAATGGTGGCGTGTGACACCGGAGAATCCGACACTGAACCCACTCTCCATGCAGCTCCTGGATGAAACCATGACAGACTCGAGAATTAGGCACTGGGACCCCCCTTCCCGACGGAAAGAAGCATTTGGTAGGCTATCAGTCAGTCATCGTCAACTGTTGTCCCTGTTCGTGTACACCCATAGTGTGATACGCTTTTGTAATAATTTATTTGTTCGAACTGCCAGTTTTGGTCACTTGGGTGGGCATTTTGTACTGGCCGGTTGACTGGTCTCCGGACCAAGCCAGCAGCCCCAATCCCTCTGTGTCCAGAACATACTTATCCTGCCCTAGTAGTGTGCCTTCTTTTACTCTCAAGGAAGTCTCGGGAGGCTACATTGGTGGCAGCGGAAAGCGGACCCGACGTTGTTGAATTCGAACCCTAATCTATACCGCTTGTGGCAAGCTTTGGTGGTGTGAAAGAAGTGCATGTGCTGCGGGTGGGAGAATCTCGTGTTCTGTGTGGATGCTATTAACAACTGAGTCGACACTAGCCGTGAACTCCATGTTAAGTGGAACTGCGGAGAGTGATCAGCGACGTTGTAGTCAAGCATCTTCCGTAAGCTCTCTCTCTCTCTCTCTCTCTCTACTGTTCTTGGACATCTCACCCGCCTTCGCCAAAATGTGTCTCAACGGATGTAGAATGTGCAGGACGCCATTGATAGCATTGTCTTATGCTTTGCACACTTGGAGCATGTGCATCCCGTTCCCATGAGGCCCGATTGCGCCATTTACTCAGGGTTCTACGATACCCTCGAGTTTATGCCACAGCATCAGAATTCCTGTGATTACGATATGTGTTGTGTGTGTCTCGATCCATTGGAAAACATGGATTCGTAACCCCAACTATCATTGGGCCACATTATCGTGGGAGAGAGGGACTAAGAAATGCGCCTTTGCTGCGCCGAGTGCCACGCGGAATTGATGGCACTACAAGGACACATGGGCTCGAGTCTGGATGGCTGGCGCGGTTAGCCCGTGGGTGCTTCTCCTAACGCTGGTTGCGTTGTGATGGCTGACACAGGAGACCGACCAAGGGCAGCGTCAGGAATGACGCTCTGAAGAAGAGAGGGGCTGTGTAAGACTTTGCTTGTTGGAACTGCCGGTTTCGGTGACTTGGGTGGTCGCGTTGTACTAGCCGGTTGGCTAGCCTTTGGGCCATGCCAACAGCCCCACTCCCTCTATGTCCAGGCCATATGCATTCTGCCCTAGTACTGTGCCCTCCTTTACCTTTAAGGAAGTCTCGGGACGCTCCAGTTTTGTTGTTCCCAATTCGCCTATTTCGATGAGATGGGTGCGGTGAACTTCGGAATGGAGGGTCGCCGATGTCTCGTCGCAGAGTTCTCCAGCGCAGAGACATGCCTCGAGAAAGGAGTAGGCCATGCGCGACCCGCATTTGCGCCACGTTGCCCATGTGCTTCCATCTTTTGCCCACACACTCACGCCATTACTACTGACGTTGTGCACTCCCGTGTCTTATTCGTAGCGCGTCGACATTGCTCCTGTACTGCCATCGACTAAATGCACTTCGTTATTGTCAATTCGCTTGCTTCAGTGGAGTGGATATGTTTCTCATTACCTGTGAGATTGGATCATTTGTGCCTGCACCGGCTAATGGCAATTGGGTGGAGATGACTTTGAGGTTAGGGGTTGGAAGCAGTTGTGCTTCGGTTAGAGTCACTCTCCCTCTCTCCAGTGCCCTCCTCCGTGGTTTGGTTGGGAGTACGTGTGCTACTGTGCTCTGTCGGCTGCCGCTGCACACTGTTTGAGTCACCTTCTCCAACCTCCTCCTGTTGACGAGGAGGGAGTAGGACGAGTCTTGGTTGGTTGTCGGATGGCAACACTTGTTCGCATTCGTTGGTTTGTAGGGGAAGGGGGAGGAGGAAGCTATTGTAGCATTTAATGTTCATGCTATGTGCAATTGTGCCTGCGATGCGCCAGCAGATTTATCGTGACTGGCCAAGGCGTAATTGTTGTGTGTCACCACTGTCGTGGTCTTGAGGTCGTACCGATGACAGGAGTTGAATATTGTTTTTGTTTTAAGGTCAGTGTCCCTTCCTACTACTGCTACTGCTAGCACGGAATCTGCTTTCACCACGCTACATGAGTGGGAGGAGGAGAAGATGGAGAAGGAGGAGGAGGAGGAGGAGGAGGAGAGGAGGAGGAGGAGGAAAATGAGGAGGAGAACGAGAAGGAGGAGGAGGAGGAGGAGGAGGAGGAGGAGGAGGAGAATGACGAGGAGGACGAGAAGGAGGAGGAGGAGGAGGAGGAGGAGGAGGGAGGTGTTGGAAGAGGCGAGCGGTAGTGTGTAATGCGTCGTCGGTGGTTTGTCGCGTGACAGGTGTTGGGCAATGTGATGGGTCGCTTATTTGCCTCGCCGCTGTGCCCTCGCTGTCGTCGAGTAGTGGGTGGCTCGTGGTCGTCGTCGTTGTCGGTATGTGAAATACTCACACATAGATGTCTTTTGTTCCACTACTACCATGTCTCCTTCCCTTCGTCTTCCCCGAGGATGAGTGGGTGGTGGAGTGGGGCAAGTCTGTTGGGGTGAGGGGGCAGTGCCGTAAGTGAGTATGGAAGAGTGAAGGTCTGACTTTCTCCTTCGGGGAATGAAGGCGCTATGGGCCAGAGTTCAATGGTGACAACTGCAGCATACTTTGCTTCCACAGGTATGGAAATGCTTTTCCTTCGGAAGGGCCCCAGTTAGTTATCGCTGTGTCCACAGGTGAAAAGTAGTGGTGCATCTCAAACAGAGGAATAAGTAAGTTAGGTTTCCACTAGTGACCGCCCTTGGACGCCTGCTGGTTTTAGCCGTTGGGGTTGGCTCTTCTGGATGCAAAGAGCCAACAGTTCTCACTCCATGGTCGAATGGTGAGCAGTTCATAAGTTGTTGGTTGCCATCCGCTGTGGAGGTGGGTTGCAGGATAGTAGCAACAGGGTAGGCCAAGTGAAGGCTCATCCCAAACTGGCTGAACAAAGTGATGTCATCGCCATCTTTCAATGTCCACACGAAAGTGCTTTGTCCTTCGTCAAGCCACCACACCCATCGATGATGGTTATCGTGCCACCCAACTTGACTTGGATTATCCATGTGACCGCCAGCTTTGAAAGGACAGAGATTTTACTCGCCTCTAACCTAAAAGCTCTCAGCATTGCTGGATTTCCCTGCATCCCTAATAGGACTTCAATTCACTCTTCATTCGTGTGCTACGTTTGGTATCACCCAACTTCCCATAATTCCAAACTTCCTTCACCAACGTTTCCACATCCTCGTGCCTAAGCCGCCTCTACTGAGTGCGTAGATTAGTAAACACATTGTAAACCTGCGAAAGCGTTGCATTACAGATCCCTTTCTATAAGAGCCAGTAAATCACAATGATTGCACCTATTCTGCCTTTGCATGTGGAGACAGCAGCTTTATTAGAGTGTCACATTAAGCCTAGGTAGCGGAAGGATGAAAGAGTTCGAAGGCCATAAAATAAGTCCGATTCGCGGCAGAGCCCCTGATTCCGTCTCTGCTAGGTACTTGTTCATGGCGTACCTGAGGAGAGAGATGCCTAACTAGTCGGGTATAAAGCTCCTCTTCCCCATTATTATGGGTGGTTCAAGAGACAAGCAAACAACGCGTGCCCAAAGGACAGTCCACGCTGGCACATTTAATTGTACTGAGTCATGCAAAAGAAGTATTAATTAATTCATCCAGGACTGTGCAAGAAGGCGATGGTTCATGACTTGCGGATAGGGTCGACCATGCCACTGTCCCCTTCAACCCATGTGCAATCCCTCTCAGGCCAAATTGTGCCCCCAATCAGCCTATTCTAGCCGAATGTGTGACCTACTTTGATTTCTTACTACCTTAGCTACTAGAAGTTGAGCTAAGGACTCCCAATACCTGGCTCTGTTCAGGCAATCGAAGCACATCTCCTCTGCCACATCTTTGGTCCTCAAGTGGCTCCACCCGATTTGGGTGTGACGGCGGCGCCTTGGATGTAGAAATGCACTCAATTGCCGCACGCCGCCTTGTCACAATTTCTTTGATGTATTTGCATCTTCAGATGCAAGGCTCGTCGTTGTGCTCAGGGCTGTGTCAACCACATTAACTGCGGTGGTGGTGAAACGAAGTGGATGACAAGCTCTGGGGCGCGTAGAGAGCAAAATTCTCAGCACAATTTTGAGGCATACCCTCAATTAGACACCAAGTCCATCATGTTTACTCTGTGCCTTTGCCCACTCTTGCGTCTAGTCAGCTAAGCAAGTTGCAAGCCTCAGCAGTTTATTTTCTCCCTCTCTGGGACAAACAACGTTGTTCTAACCCTCACTTTTCGTTTCTTTGCTTATCAAATTATAACGAGGCTCAGCGTTTTCATGTGGTGACGCTTTGATTGAAGTCGGCGCCTCAACCTCAAGACAGTAGTTCTATTAAGCTNAAACTGGCTGAACAAAGTGATGTCATCGCCATCTTTCAATGTCCACACGAAAGTGCTTTGTCCTTCGTCAAGCCACCACACCCATCGATGATGGTTATCGTGCCACCCAACTTGACTTGGATTATCCATGTGACCGCCAGCTTTGAAAGGACAGAGATTTTACTCGCCTCTAACCTAAAAGCTCTCAGCATTGCCGGATTTCCCTGCATCCCTAATAGGACTTCAATTCACTCTTCATTCGTGTGCTACGTTTGGTATCACCCAACTTCCCATAATTCCAAACTTCCTTCACCAACGTTTCCACATCCTCGTGCCTAAGCCGCCTCTACTGAGTGCGTAGATTAGTAAACACATTGTAAACCTGCGAAAGCGTTGCATTACAGATCCCTTTCTATAAGAGCCAGTAAATCACAATGATTGCACCTATTCTGCCTTTGCATGTGGAGACAGCAGCTTTATTAGAGTGTCACATTAAGCCTAGGTAGCGGAAGGATGAAAGAGTTCGAAGGCCATAAAATAAGTCCGATTCGCGGCAGAGCCCCTGATTCCGTCTCTGCTAGGTACTTGTTCATGGCGTACCTGAGGAGAGAGATGCCTAACTAGTCGGGTATAAAGCTCCTCTTCCCCATTATTATGGGTGGTTCAAGAGACAAGCAAACAACGCGTGCCCAAAGGACAGTCCACGCTGGCACATTTAATTGTACTGAGTCATGCAAAAGAAGTATTAATTAATTCATCCAGGACTGTGCAAGAAGGCGATGGTTCATGACTTGCGGATAGGGTCGACCATGCCACTGTCCCCTTCAACCCATGTGCAATCCCTCTCAGGCCAAATTGTGCCCCCAATCAGCCTATTCTAGCCGAATGTGTGACCTACTTTGATTTCTTACTACCTTAGCTACTAGAAGTTGAGCTAAGGACTCCCAATACCTGGCTCTGTTCAGGCAATCGAAGCACATCTCCTCTGCCACATCTTTGGTCCTCAAGTGGCTCCACCCGATTTGGGTGTGACGGCGGCGCCTTGGATGTAGAAATGCACTCAATTGCCGCACGCCGCCTTGTCACAATTTCTTTGATGTATTTGCATCTTCAGATGCAAGGCTCGTCGTTGTGCTCAGGGCTGTGTCAACCACATTAACTGCGGTGGTGGTGAAACGAAGTGGATGACAAGCTCTGGGGCGCGTAGAGAGCAAAATTCTCAGCACAATTTTGAGGCATACCCTCAATTAGACACCAAGTCCATCATGTTTACTCTGTGCCTTTGCCCACTCTTGCGTCTAGTCAGCTAAGCAAGTTGCAAGCCTCAGCAGTTTATTTTCTCCCTCTCTGGGACAAACAACGTTGTTCTAACCCTCACTTTTCGTTTCTTTGCTTATCAAATTATAACGAGGCTCAGCGTTTTCATGTGGTGACGCTTTGATTGAAGTCGGCGCCTCAACCTCAAGACAGTAGTTCTATTAAGCTCTGTCCTAGCCATAACAGAGGCACCCTTTTATGTCAAAGGCAAACAGTTGCGGAGTCTTGTGTGATCTTACAAGGCTAAATTTTGAAAAAGAATTGCAATTAGTTAGCTTCCGATCCACTTTCTTGGGTGCTGAATACGCTTTTGCAGTTGGGCAGGGTGAGTGGCTTCCTTTTCGTGCCCTAGCATGCAATGAAAGGTAATAGACACAAGTCCACCCAACCAAAAGCACGGTTTTGGGCTAAACGTGGGTCACAATTTCAAGCATCGTCTTTGTCAACACGGAGACGCTTCCAAACCCCCCGTTTCTAATTTACTTTGCTCTACCGCCTGTGCTAGGAAGAGCATCATTTCGAGAGATTAGGTCCTCATTTTCTGCTGCGGTTTGAACAAGATCCTCCAACGATAATTCGGAAGCCATCACTAATTAACGCTATCCCCAAGACGCGAACCAACTTAACCATTGGGTAACTCTCGGTTGAAGTCGGCACAAGGGTTATCCTCACCAAGTTGGATGGAGCACTCACAATCATTGGTAGGTGCGGTAAAAGTGGCATGGAATCCGTACAACGATCCTGCATGCATAGCATTTTCAGAATAGGTAGTTGAGGAGAGTTATTATTACCAGTCAGCTAATGTGTTCCCAGATCAATCTTAAAGCATGTGAAACATAAAAAGCCGAGAAAACTGTAATAAATGGTAACTAACTCAAACATTTCATAGACTGGTACCCTTATGCATGCCTTCTTGAATGGTGCGCATCATCGATGACCACTCGGAAGGCAAAGACAATCAGCTGCTGCAGTTTGGCGCCACTGAAATCTTTCTGCCATTCAAGTACAAAATCAAACCGCCTCCCCTAGCCCGCTATTATCTACTTAGGGACGAAATAATGCTACCATCGCTCACTTCTCTGCGTCGTGCAATGCAAATTTGGCTAGATGGACAGTAGGATCCCGACCACGCAAACACGTACCCAAATCAAGGCATTTGGTGGTGTCCAATTCTAATCTTGGGCCACATAAATCTTGTACTACCACAAGGGCCTCTCCCGCAGTGGATTGGGACGGTGGCTATCATGTAGGACACAGTCGCCTTCCCTCTAGCCCCACAATCTGCTGATTGCATTGCAAAGAGCACAGGGAAGTCTCACTCAACACCCTTGCCTTCTGAGGCAGCTCTCCTTCCTCCACCACGCTGACAAAACGAGGCCGGTCTACAAGGCCGGTCTGGATCCATGACTAGTCACTCAAGCACTCCCGTCCGTCTGCTGTAAATGTGAACACATGCAAAGTGCCTCCACATCGAATTACAAATCAAGACAAACAAGGCAGGAACGCCAAATTCAGGATTCTTAAAAATTACAGGAATAAAATCATGCAAAACATACTGCTGAGTTAAATGGAAAGCCGAATTGCGAATGTCCGATGCGCTTTAATAGGCAATAGTAATGAATAGGGTGATATCCAGTGGACAGGACATTTGCATCTCATCACTTAGGCCACACAAGCATCAGAGCATTATCAGTCAGGAGTCATTGCACTAACAATTCTACAGCTCTTCATTTGTGCCACCCACACATCAATATGGAGCCGACGCCGCTACTCGCCTTCAAGCCTGTTCACACCGGAGTTTGCTTAGTGCGTCATTCCCTCGAGTGTGCAGTCGGCAGCAAGTGAGAAGAAGCATGATGCTGTGACAAATCCTACTTTGATAAAAGTCTTCCAATAAGCACAAGCTGTGTGATTGACGTATATCATAGCTCATTGACAGTCGCCATGGTAAAGCAGGTGTAGACGTCAAAGAAAGAATGGTTCGGCGGCTTGCGGTAATGAAATGCATTCGCACACTACAATCACCACACACTGACTCCAAAAACGCCTCTATCACACCCAAATCAGGTGGCACCACTCAAGAGCGGATGAAGGGTAGAGGTGCGCACTAGATGCTTTGCGTGTCGATTGGCTGAAGAGAGCCACGCACGTGGAGTCCTTGCTTCAGCAGTCGCCATAGTCACCTGCAAGTATGTTTGAATAGGGCACTGGAAGTGATCCATGCAAAACTCAGATAGGTGTGTAGAATTTTTAGCAGAATTCCTCTTCTACTCAATATCTTGTCAGTAGCACTTCCTTCTGCCGAAATGGTGAGGGAATGACAGATGTGGTGATGGTAACTGAGACAAGTGCTCGAGGTCTTGCCGGTAGCAACAGCAATCACCTGGCTACTACTGCATATCGCAGGGTTGCGACCATCATTCGGCTGTTGGTGTGTTGGCGGTTGCAAGTGCCGTTCTTGATGCCATCCAATCATTGTATCTCCACTTGCCTACTCATTCACGCATTTCGTTCTGCCTTGAGAGGATTTCTCTTTGGGACTCAATTTTTTCCGGTTACTAAGTTTTACCCCACCTTGAAGGCATGTAGTGTTTGAAGAGTCGGAGAGAGACAAGGACGATCATAGGAGCCATTAATCCCACAATGCATTCCTGATGCAGGCCTTTGCATTAAGATGCGATTTCAGGATGGTGGAGCGATGCCTCCTTTTGATAGGGAAGTGGTCGCTTCATTTCAATTACCAACTTCCCATCTCCTCCTTAAGCTTCCGTGATAGTAGATTTAACCCTTGCGTGGATTAACGGTTCATGGTGAAGGTTTGCCACTGCCACTGGCATGATGTTGACAGCTTACTGCAGTAATTTGCTCTCACCGTGAGTGACAAACTCAATGACTGCTGAGGCGCTTTCAGTAGCAGCAGCAGCAGCGATGGACACCAGAAACACCCACCACAAAGGCTCTAAATGCAGCAACCGCAACGACAAATTGCATGGTCCATTCTACAAAATAGGTAGATGGGTCGCCTCAGTCTCGGGAGAGGGTTGGCGAAGGTACCCACACAGTGAGCAGCGACGGTCGACGGAGCAGAGTAGCACACGCACTTGCAACCAAACCACGCAGGAGGACATTATGGGGAGAGGGAGAGATTCTAACCAAAGCATAACTAGTTAACCACTAAACTCAAATTCAACTCCACCCAATTGCCATTAACTGACGCAGGTACAAATGATCGAATTTCATAGGTGACGGGAAACATTTTCATCTCATTGAAGCAGGCTAGTTGCTAATAACGAAGTGTATTTAGCCGATGGCAGTACAGGAGCAATGTCGGCGTGCTAGGAATAAGAGACGGGAGTGCACAACATCAGTTGTAGTGTCGTGAGCGTGTGGACAAATGGTGGAAGCACATGGGCAACGTGGGGCAAATGCGGGTCGTACATGATATACTCCTTTCTCGAAGCATGTTTCTGTGTTAAGATATTGGGAAATTCTGCGACGTAGCATCGGCGTCCCTTTATTTTGATGTTCGCCGCACCCTTTTTATCGAAATTGGCCAATTGGGAACAACTAAATTGCAGCGTCACGAGACTTCCTTGAAGGTGAAAGTAGGCACGGTACTGTGGCAGAATGCGTATATTCCGTACACAGAGGAATTGGGACTGCTGGCATAAACCAAGCCATCCAACCGGCAAGTACAACATGGCCATACAATTTACCGAATCCGGCAGTTCGAACAAGCACAGAATTACACAGCCCCTCTCTTCCTCAGAGCGCGACTCAAGCACCTTGCGTAGTCCTCCCAGATCCCTCACCTAAAGTCCACATTCAAAATTGAGCAAAGCTACCACAGCGCTTGGAGGTAACAAAGAGGATGGAGGACAAACTGCCAGAGACTGCTCATTTTCAAGCTGGGCAGTGAAACCTCAACTCTCATGCCATCACGATGACTAACTGCTAACAGCAACAAAAGCTTTGCTCGCAAAATACTGCGTTGGCTGAACTCACTTTGTGTACTACCGGGCTTGCATGATTCTGGGTAAGACTATGAACTCCTGCCCACTCACATGTCCCTCACCGTCAGAGTCAAACATGCAGACGAGCGTTTGCAGAGCCTCTTCCCCAATCTCCACGTTAGCACAAACTCGAATTGCCTGTTTGCATCCAGTTTAGATGAGAGGTAATGCAAGTGCGATTGCATACTGAGGGAAGTAGGCCTGTTGGCTAGCATGTACATCCTCAGGGCCACTTGGAGGTCATCAAGGTGATTGACGATTTGGTGAAACCGTTTGAAGTCCTCAGGAGTGATCTGCAGTATGTCGGTATTGTGTGAAGGGACCCAACCTCCATGTCTGGTGGCAGTCGACTTCACCTCGACAGAACTTCATCATGTTCAGAGCAAGGTCAGTGGGAGAGATGGTTGCAGCGTTGGGAGAGGAGAGAGCAAACTCGAAATCGAAGATTACATTTTGTAAGTTTTCAATGAATCTATAAAAAGAAGGCGTTAGACGATAACCCACCTCTTGAAATCCTCCTTCTTCAGCAGTCGTTTGTCATCTTTTCTGGAGAGAACCCTCACGAGGGTAGACCGAACAGAGAGATGGCCATGAGGGTACTTGGAAGAGTACGCCAGATAAAGCAGGTCCCACTAAAGACAGGAAATCGTGATTTGATTGTACCTGGTGGGGTAGAGCAGCGGAGACTCCATAAAGCTTCTATAAATGCGAATTAAAGACGATAAAACAAAACAAAGAGAATTAGTCCACATCAATCGCTACATTGGAGTTGGCGTCAAGGTCGTTGAAAGCAACTTCAAATGTGGAATTTGGCTCCACTAGGAATGGAGATACTTGTTCCGCACATTGCTGTTAAACAACCCCAATAGAAGCAAGTAATCCGTGGAGGAAATGAGTACGTGATTTCCAAGCTTCCGGAAAAGGTCTGGTGATCGGCAACGTCTGGCTTTGTTCAAAATTCCTTGAGCATCAGCAGGCGAAAGTGAGTTCAGTTGGCTTGCTATAAACATTAACGATCACTTGAGGTGGGAGATGCAAGGAGGGATTGCAAAAGTCGTTTGGCGTCATGTAAATGAAACACCACTGCATTCCCGTGGAGCGAAGCGTTGGAAGTGTTGGTCGTAATTGGAAGAATTCTACCATGAACTGGAGTCGCTTCAAGAGCACACTTAAACAGCTTCGTTGACCACTTTGACGCACCGAGGTAGAGCAAAAGAGGCGCAATGCATTGCATTGTCCTCCTTCCTCTCCTTCTTCTGCTTACCTGCATTGTCCTCCGACCTCTAGTTATTCTTCTTCCTTCCATAGACTTCCTTCCTCTCCTACTTATTATTCCTTGCATTGTCCTCCTTCCTCTCCTTCTTCTTCTTGCCTACATTGTCCTCCTTCCTCTCCTTCTTCTTCTTCCTTGCATTGCCGTAGAGCTCAATAATGTACACAGGTGAGTAGTAACAACAGTAGAAAGGAATAATTCTACAGAGCACTGAGGCCTCCTCCTCCTTCGCCTCCTCTTCCGTATCCTACTCATCATCATCGCCTTCGTCTTCTTCTTACTTAGATTATCCAATTTCCTCTTCTTCTTTTTGTACATCCTGCTCTTACTTACATTGACTTTCTGTCTCTTCTTTTTCTTCTTCTTCATCATCATCAACTTTTCCTCCTCCATCTTCATCTTCTTCTTCAATGCATTGTTTCCTTTCTCTTCTAGGTATTCTTCTCCTCATTCTTCTAATTTTTAATTGGATGGCCTTTCTTATCCTTCTTCGTGGCCTTTTATTCTTACTTGAATTGTCCTCCTTCCTCTCCTTCTTCTTCTTTATTGCATTGTCCTTCTTCCTCTCCTTCTTTTTCTTACATTTTGCTTCTGCCTCTCTTTCTTCTTCTTCTTCTTCTTCTTCTTCTTGCATTTTCCCTCTTCCTCTCCCTCTTCTTCTTCTTCTTCTTCTTCTTCTTCTTCTTCCTTGCATTGCCCTCCCTCCCCTCCTTCTTTTTCTTCATTGCATTGTCCTCGCTCCTCTACTTCTTCTTCTTCTTCCTTGCATTGTCCTCTTTCATCTCCTCCTTCTTCTTCCTTACATTGTCCTCCTTCCTCTCCTCCTTCTTCTTCCTTGCAAGGAGGCTTTTCTTGAGAAAGGAATTGCAAAAAGTCGTTAGGCGTTATGTAAATGAAACACCACTGCATTCACGTGGAGCGAAGCGTTGGAAGTGTTGGTCATAATTGGAAGAATTCCACCATGAAGTGGATTCGTTTCAAGAGCACACTTACACAACTTCGTTAGCCACTCTGACGCAACAAGTTAGAGCACTGAGACCTCCTTCTCCTCCTTCCTATTCCTCATAATGCAAATCTTCCTATCCATCTCCTTCTTCTTCCCTGCATTGTCCTTTTACCTCCATTTCTACTTCATGTTTCATCCTTGTTCTTATTCAAAATCTTATCATTTTTCTTACTTGCATCCTCCGTCTAACTCATATTGTCAATTCTCCTCGCATATTAATTCACCCATCTATTCTCTATATTTTACAATACATAGTCCGTCTATTTTAAACGTATTCCTTGCATTATCTACTTCTTTTTCCCAGATTTTACTTGTCATGAGGCTTAGGCATTGCTCTCATGGCGTGCAAACTATCGCCAAACATGGCATCTCCGTGCTGTGGCCTTGGCTTGTAACATTTTGTTTTGTTGATCACTGTGAGTCTTCCTGCACTTGGCAATCACCGTTGGTCTGCAAAATGTAAGCTCTCTCCTGCACTTATTGTAGTCGGCCTGTCAGACAGGCACTTCAACCACATCAATCGTGCTCTTGCCACGTCTTCTCCACGCACGTTGACGTAGAGTTGGTTGTAACGGTGCGTTTGTACTGTTAGAGAGCATTGTGGTGCCTTGTTTACTGTGAAGGCCGACACACTGGACTTTATTTCCCCCACCATCGTACGTGCCGGTGTAATTGCGTCGAAATCTGCATTCACATGTCACTACATTAATCATCGACAGGTCAAAGCTTGTTTATAGGTTCGAGGCAATCTATACCATGATATTCGCCTTGATTCCATTCTGCATCATGTGGTCAGGTATCTTTCCGTGGTGCATGCAGTCCGATTTTGTGAAACCAAGCAATTCACAAACACTTAGACTTAAATGCAGGAATGTTAAAGCTGCATTCAAAAACGGAAGCATTGTCACATCTCGAGATGAGCGATTGCCACAGTCATTGTTGCCTAAGAGACTGCTTAAGTCTTAAATCGTAACCACGGTTGTGTAAAGGTGATGTAGGTTGAGCTCGAATGTCAATCCCATGTTTTGCCTTTTGGTGGTTAGTACCACCATCACTCCTTGACATTACAGACGTCAAGTCTACTACAGGAATAGTTTTAAGCACAACTGGTGACTCACCCCAGATGAAGTGTAGGGGATACTACTCAAATGTTATCAATAGAGTCCACTGCAATTGTACTTCAATAAAAAAGTCGAAATGACGAATAGATAGAGGCCTTCGCACATCTCGATCCATCCTTTCCTGCACTTTTGCCTTGTAACTATCTATGTGCTTATCAGAGTTTGTATTCGTTGTGCCAGATAACTTCCATAAAGGACTTGCAGAGCTACCGCATTTGGTTGAGGTCATCCAAATGGTTGTCGCTGCTACCATTCCATAGGACAATGAGATTGAATGTGTTAGAATAAATGAAGAGATTGTTTGGACATAGACTTGTGCGCCTGGATGAAGAACCATTCAGTGCCCACCCAGGCAGCGATGGACAAATTAGACGCATGCGATGTCGATGCGCATAGGTAGGCAAGGTGAGTTCGGGGTGTGGAGCATGCACAGGACCTCGGCGATGGTTGGTGGAAGCGGTCTGAGTGTGGGTCACTCGATTGTTGAGTGATTACTTCCCTCTCAATGAGGCATCTGTGGGTGATGTCAACCTCCTGGGAAGAGCTGATGTGGTCCCTAAGAGGCAAAATTTGTGAAAGACTAATTCTCAGCTACTTTCATAAGGAGGATTTGGGAAAGCGTCCACACATCTCAAACACGGTGAGATTGAAAATGCGCAGCCATCAGCAAGCCTCCGCTTCCTCCTCCACCCGCGATACCTACGGTAGAATTTGTTGATAGGACCAAATTTGATGTCATTCCGTCCAATACTCGCTGAGTCAACTGCACTCTGTAGGTCAGATCCTCACAATGGGACATGAGCAGGCGTGTCATCGATGCACAGGACTCTAAGGATCACTCGACTTGGAACCGCCATTTGGTCTGCGCATTCTCCGTCCTTTCCGGATTGCCGATCTGGAGGAATGCAAGCAAGGAACATTGCAGCTGATAGAACTCCATGCTATCTCACTAAACACGTAATGCCTGTCTGCTCTGCATTTCCTTATCAAGATGTGGGAAACATAGCTAATTGCAATGTTTTCTTAATCATGGCTTTTCTCTCTCACTTGGGAGGTGACATTGGTGTCGACAATGGCAGTGGTGTTTGCAATTCACAATCCGTTCTAGTCCTCGACATCACCAATTCGGTGCCTCGCAATCGTGAAAGAAATGTCCTTGAGCACATGCGATGACTCCTTCAAGGCCTCGTCCACACATGTGTCCTGTTGAAGCACTGCGTTTGCACTGCTGCAGTGCATCGTGGCGCTTTGTTTACTGTGAATGACGAAATCCCACCGTAAATTTCGTGCACTATCCCACGTGTCAACACGTTGGCGCCATTGTCTGGGCGAAGCGCATCTAAACTGCCAAAAATTATTAAGTACACGAGTGACATAGTTTATAGAAATTGCATACGGCCCTGCGGTTGACACCGTCAAGCGGTGGTCCACCTCTATGCTCTCAAAATATCCCCAATTCCCTGCCTTAGTAGTATGTACCTCGAAAGTATTTTATGGTTCGACGAGAGCGCAACACAAGCCCTAGTGGTGACGCGCCTTCCAGGCCCTAAAGTACTCCCACGATGAATCTAGTACTGCCGAGTATGGACTTCAATGCCTCGGCATTGGTTTCCACACCAGCATGCGACACTTGTGTTGACGATCACAGTGGGTCTTGCACAATGCCATAACTACGAGAGCACTCCAGTTCACTTGTTAATGTCGTTTCGACAGGCATTGGAAGCATAGTCCATCTACTCATCAGTGGCGCTCGTAATTGCGTTCATTGCTCCTTGATGAGATGTGTGGTTGTCACGAGTAATGAGCTTCCCACCTGGGACATCCAATGCTCCGTCTCCTTCACCCACATTCCATGAGTGGCTGGTTAAAACTCTGAGCTCGTGCCGACGTGTTGGTACGTCTCCGTTAGGCCTAAGAGGGTATGCTAAGCCACTTCTCTGAAATTCACTATCAAAACCAATGTTATTCTCTAGCGGCAATCGCCTTTTACCTTGCATTGGTGATATCTGCTGATGTGTCCAAAGTCAAGTCAGTCGTTACTAAATGCCTTTCCTACATTTCATGGCATTGCACAGACCCAATGTAAGCCACCATGAAGGACTGCCTTCCAGGCGCATGACAGGACGTGTTCAGTTACATTTTGGTGAGAGATGCAGCTCGACTTAGCAAGGCCACACACTTGGCACCTAGTGTTGAGGAATATTTAACCAAATCGTATAGACTACGGTTCTACGTTAAAATTAGAACCCTTCAAGCTTCCATCTGGCTTGCCATTAGATAGAGGAAGCATCCTCGTCTACGTCGCCCTCATTGCCGATGCACGTGAGCAAGGTTGGAGCTGTGGAGTACAGGGTACGCATGGCATCTTGGTAGACGTCTGGCAAAGGCACTGTGAGTGTGGTTGGTTCGGTCGTCTTAGTCAAGCATGATCATGACAACCGATTTGCACAGAGATGATTTCACTACGTGCTTTATTGCTTTATCAAATCAATCCTCCTCTTCTTTTGTGGATGCAGGTCTACGAAAGCACCAACACATCATGAATTGGTTGCGACTAGGCATGAAGTCGGAAACACTACCACCCTTCCGGACGTCATTGAGGCTAAAAAGTGTTCATCGACAGCGCAACATCGAACCTGTCACCGTTTTCTCAAACCCTTACGATGCGCATGGTAGCACTTATGGTACAGGAACAAATTCACTTTCGCTCTACCCACCACTCAATGAGCAAACCACTTAAGTCGCGTTCTGAAACAGACTCAAGGCTCAGTGCAATTTAGGCCTGTCAGCATTGAGATCCTCGCAAATCGGAAATCATTCGCTGGATGAACTCGAGTAGTAGTCGTTTGCACTGTGATGCGCTTGATGTGGAAGGGCAACCGACTCCACCAGCATGCATTTCCACACGTGACACCGAAGAGGCCATCTGCATTTGTGTCGTGCCGAATGGCAACAGATCCGACTAGAATCCAGGTAGAGGCGAGGTAAAACAGAGAGCAACTTCTGCACTAAGTTGCAGGCTGTTTGAGCCAGTACACCTATTGG
>LWMK02000035.1:899391-917047 GCA_001693075.2 Taenia saginata | reverse complement strand
CATAGGAACGGGATGCACGTGACCCGAGTGTACAAAGCATAAAACGATGCTATCGAATGGCGTCCTGCACATTCTACACCTGAGAACAGTAGAGAGAGCTTAAAGAGGATGCTCGACCACAACGTCGCTGAGCCCTCTTGGCAGCTGCACTGGACAATGGAATTCACGGCTAGTGTCGACTCAGCTATTGATGGCTTCCCTGCAGAACACGAGGGCGAGGGAGGTGCCGAAGTTGAACATCAATCTCAACCCTTCTTTTATGTGATGTGAGGGATTCTCCCATCCGTAGCGCATGCACTTCTTTCACACCGCCAAAGTTTGCCACAAGCGTAATGGAGCAGGATAAAACCCATCAAAGTCGAGTCCGATTTCCGCTGCCACCAATGTAGCGTCTCGAGACTCCCTTTAAGGTAAAAGAAGGCATAGTACTGAGTAGAATGTACATCCTGGAAACAGATGGCTCGGGAGCTGCTCCCACATCCCAGAGGCCGGCCAACCAGCCAGTACAACATGGCCACCTAAGTGACCGAAACCGGCAGTTCGAACAAACAACGTATTACACCACATTCCAAAACTTCGCGTTGTTCAAACAGACAATGGATTTTACTGTCGATTAGCTAATTCGCCTAAACAATTGGTTCAAGTGCAGACGCATGGATAAGATAAATAAATAGGTAACCATTAAGTGGAAAGTGACAGCATTCTGAAAGAACCCACAAAAAATTGAAATGCTAAACTAGAACTGCAAACAATTATCATGAGTCACCTTCGTGATAATAATTGCCAAGAAAGTGCCTCCAACTTGCAAAGTGTAATAGTATCACACATAGTCAGTTTGACGGAGTTGGATTGTAGCATACATTCTAAAGTAATTCAAGAAGCTTCTGTTTAGTACGTTTATCATCTACTTCTGTCCTAACTCGTCAATCCAAATTTATCTTCCTCATTTTTAGTTTGATTAAATGCACCAACAAGGCTTGTCAGTGTGCAGGGCGACATCTGTGCATGAGTGGTTGGCTGGCTGCTTGGCTGGCTGGCTGGTTTTTGGGCCTTGTCTCGGGTGNTAGAAATGCTAAACTAGAACTGCAAACAATTATCATGTGTCACCTTCGTGATAATAATTGCCAAGAAAGTGCCTCCAACTTGCAAAGTGTAATAGTATCACACATAGTCAGTTTGACGGAGTTGGATTGTAGCATACATTCTAAAGTAATTCAAGAAGCTTCTGTTTAGTACGTTTATCATCTACTTCTGTCCTAACTCGTCAATCCAAATTTATCTTCCTCATTTTTAGTTTGATTAAATGCACCAACAAGGCTTGTCAGTGTGCAGGGCGACATCTGTGCATGAGTGGTTGGCTGGCTGCTTGGCTGGCTGGCTGGTTTTTGGGCCTTGTCTCGGGTGCCCTTCTGCTTTCCTTTGCATCGAATGGCTAATTCGACTACCGGATGAGGGCCAACAATGCCTAACAAGGGTGTGTTTTCTCTTGCGACTCTTGACAATGAGGGCGGACTGTCTAGTTGTCTGTGAATCTTCATTCGAGTTGAATCGTGGTGGATGGGTGTGTGAATGTGAGAGGAAGAAGTAGCGTTGCACCGACGTGATTACGGAGGAATCGGAGGGCGTTTCGAGTTAAGTGTGAGTTGGGAGTAGATACACGCCCTTTCCTTTACATGTGTTGAGGATGCTTTTTTGATAATTTCATGCACAGGTGGAATAAATTTGTTCGTTTTCTTACAGTAAGTTGGTTTCTGTCAAGGTGTGTTCACATTTTCATGTATTGATTAAACCTGCTAAAGGCAGACAGTGTGAAATGGTGCTGCTCGAGGAGTGGACCATGAGAGGAAAAGAGATATCATTTGGTCGCCTTTCCTGCTCGATGTGCAAGTTGGTTTCTGTCAAGGTGTGTTCACATTTTCATGTATTGATTAAACCTGCTAAAGGCAGACAGTGTGAAATGGTGCTGCTGGAGGAGTGGACCATGAGAGGAAAGGTGATATCATTTGGTCGCCTTTCCTGCTCGATGTGCAGGCCATTGGGGCTGTGTGAGTGTCTATTGTTCCCCATTTCGCCTTTCGTTCTGAGTACCCTTGGACACCCAAGCTACGATTTCCATGTCCTTGATTGGAACTTCTTTTTCGTATTGCGTAGGCCATGTGTGTGTGTTCACTAGCAAGGAGGTTGTTTCATTTGCAGTAATAAAGGTGTTGAAGGATGGCTGCGTCTTTTATTTTCTTTGAGGAGGAGTTGACCCGTTCGGTGAAGTAGCTGGTGGTAGTGCGAGTATTGTGGAGATGCAGCTGTTGGAGTGTAGTGATGAATTTTCCTGTCAAGCAGGCCGGCAGGCAGGCCCTGGTAGTTGCAAATGTGAGGAGAAGTGCTTCTGCAGACGCTATCCTGGGCGTTGCCTTTGGTCCGCCTTGGTTGAGACTTGTTGGAACTCAAGTACATTTCGATGGGTAGCTTTGCGGCACAGTCTCATTGCCAGGGCGGCTTATGGAGCAAAGGCGAGTAAGTGATCTAGAGGTTTTGGGCAATAGAACCTTTCGGCTGGATGTTGTTTCGCTAGTCCAACGTAGTAAGACTTGGTCTCTGATTGGGCTTTGGAGTTGGTACTACGGTGGAGGCAGAGCTGTGGTGTTGGAGTTCATTCGGATGGGAATGAGGGAGCTAGTTAACGGCGTAGCTATAGCATTGACTACACAGGTCTCGTCAGATTTGGATCGCCGTGTTTTAACGGTCTCTGCTGACTTTCATGGTGGAACGTGTTGTGGTGCGTAGCGTTGTCAGTTTGTGATTTCCTCGCCATCTCTGGCACTATGAGTGGCAGTGGTGGTACCCAAAACGGTGCCAACGCACGCGTGAGAGTCCTCCATTTGTGGGCACCAAGGCGTTTCCCTCATCTGAGTTGCTTGACCCTCTCAATGTGGGTGGAAATGCCTACACGTCTGCAGCAATCCCCGCGTCAACAGTACGATGGTTGACGTGCAAACGCCACCTACTGCCCCACTTGATGGTGCCAGTACTAGCCATCAAGTCTCTGTCTCACCGCGAGGAGTGCCACAGCCTTCCCTCCTGTCCCTCTTCCTAGCATGCATACCCCTGCACAAGGTGGTTAGTTTGGTGGGCGAAGGAAGGCAGATCCTCTTGTCTTCCTTTCCCAAACGCGCCCCATGTCCTCCCTCCTCCTCACGCCCACCCACATATCCCTCCCTTTTCAATCCATTCTCAAGGCTAAGTAGTAGCAGGAGTGGCACGGCACTTCTTCAACTATTCACACCGCACACATTCACTAGTGGAAAACTTACTTACTTATTCCTCTGTTTGGGATGCACCACTACTTTTCACCTGTGGACACAGCGATAACTAACTGGGGCCCTTCCGAAGGAAAAGCATTTCCATACCTGTGGAAGCAAAGTATGCTGCAGTTGTCACCAGTGAACTCTGGCCCATAGCGCCTTCATTCCCCGAAGGAGAAAGTCAGACCTTCACTCTTCCATACTCACGTACGGCGCTGCCCCTCACCCCAACAGACTTGCCCCACTCCACCACCCACTCATCCTCGGGGAAGACGAAGGGAAGGAGACATGGTAGTAGTGGAACAAAAGACATCTATGTGTGAGTATTTCACATACCGACAACGACGACGACCACGAGCCACCCACTACTCGACGACAGCGAGGGCACAGCGGCGAGACAACTAAGCGATCCATCCCACTGCCCAACGCCTGTCACTCAACAAACCACCGACTACGCATTACACACTCCCACTCGCCTCTTCCAACACCCCCCTCCTCCCCCTCCTCCTCCTTCTTTTTACCAGTGCCTCCCTCGTCGGCTAAAGTGCCACATCTACAGCCGCTTCCTCCTCTTCCTCCTCCTCCACCTCATACCGCGTAGTGAATGCGGATTCCGTGGGGGTCGGTATACCGGGGCAGCGAGACTGTACTCATCAGCATGCCGCGTGTCCGTAGCTAGTAGTAGCAGTAGTAGAATGGGACGCTGACCTTAAAGCAAAAAAATATTCAACTCCTGTCATCGGTACTACCTCAAGACCACGACAGCGGTGACACACAACAATTACGCTTTGGCCAGTCACGATAAACCTACTGACGCACCGCGGGCACAATTGCACATGGCACGAACAGTAAGCTACAATTGGCAGAAGCAAGTATGCCATTAAATCATGCAACATCTTCGCTTCCTTCTCCTTCTCCCTACAAACTGTTGAATGCGAACAAGTGTTGCCATCCAACAACCAACAAAGACTCGTCCTTCTCCTTCCTCGTCAAACTCACCTCATTAGGGAAGTCTATCCACATACCCTCACACACACACACACACACACACACACACACACACACACGCACGCTGGTTTATGGAACCACAAACGAGTTCCATGCACTACCAACAGACAATCTTGATAATATCGTTCTACACAGATTTACGTGAAAGTAAAAAAAAAAATTACTAGTCAGTAGCACAAGCCTCGCAACGATGGGACGTCTGAACTAGGTGTGACAAAAAGCTCCACAACACTCCCACTGCTCCTCCTTTCCATTTTCTCAGTGCTGACACAATCACCACCACTACTACTACCACCACCACCACCTCCACTATCATCACCCCCTCTCATCGCGACAGCAAGACTGCCCCCCAACGGCAGTGTCACACCCTCTGTCTGCTCAGCCTGCGGCCACGCCATTCCCACCCATACATGCGTGTGCCCAACACCATAAAAGGTCACATCCATCCCGCCACGCCATCCAACACACACAACGCTAGCCATCCTCCATGTCCACATCCACCTTGCCCAACAAAGTCGAAGTCGCCTCCGCCAGTGACTCCACCATCTCGAATGGCCTACCATTCCGCACCATCATCACGTCTTACTTCGCCACCACCACCACCACAGTAATTTTAGTGCATCTGGAAAAGGAGAAGAAAGCACACAACGGAAAGGACAACGCGCGAATGTCCAACTCGCCGCAAGCTTAACATCTACTAATATAGCCACTGACAGGACAGAACACCTCGACAAACCGACACCTTAGACTGCCACAAAGTACAATCTGTGTAGTGATTCAAAAGCCCCCTACTAGCCATTCCCTCCTCCGCTTCTGCTGCATCTACCTCGCCCAGACATCAACCCATGCCGTCAAACCTAAACATACGATCAAGCCATCATCGAGGTCCTCTACACAACACCTCTCGCAATGATAACATCAACGCTATAAAATAACCGTAGTCCCCAAGTCCTTCCCCATATATACCTTCCACCAACATGGATGTCATAGTAATAAACACAACCCACCCTTTACGACACCCACAATGCGAAAAGAATCTACGGACAAATGACAAAGGCATGTTCCCACCCAACATAAGAACACACGTCGAACCCATTGCTGCACATGAAGAAGACAGCAACAGGTCATTAAGTACAATCCAATCGCACCTGATAAATGCGTGAAGTGATAGCGAAGGCAAGATTCGTACTCACTGCTGCAGCTACCTCTTCTTCCTCAACGCCTAATCTATCTTGAAAATAGATAGAGGAAGTGGATGAAAATGGTTATAAATAGAAGAAATACTTAATGGCAAGAAGCTAATGAGCAGGTACCAGGTAATTAGTAAAGTTGAAGCTCTTCTCAACAAAACCACATCACACTAACCACAATCTACCGTCATTAAAACGCACACTAACTAATCACAAATCGCCGAAACAATCTTACTTTATCACCCCAAGTATTGCACAGCAAAAGGTGGACATGAGTAGACATCGCAGTTGGAAAACAAAACGGCCTAACAGCCACAACATGAGGCTTTTCGTCTACTTCATCAAAGTAGCAAGTCCCTTCACTAAAACTAGGCCTCATTAATCAGAACGCACCACCAATAAAACAACAAGCCATCTCGAAACGGCCACAACACTCCTACTTAGTCGCCACAAGTGCTGTGCAATAAGAAAAGCGACGCGATCAGGCAGTGTGAAGAGAAAACATAAGTCTTGACAGCAACTGCAGCTATTGCTTTCAAATTCAGTCTGATAAATAGATGCGTACACATACATATAATGGGCACCCATTCGTGAGAAAACATTAACGAACTGCCAAGCACCTAGTAAGGTTGCAATCCTTCTTAACAAAATCACGTCTCTATGCTCTAATCCCAACGTCATTAATTACAAAGTAAACTCGATAACGAGTTGCCGAAGTAATCCCAACTTGTCGCTTAAAGCATCGTACACTGAAAAAGAACGTGAGCAATAATGCCATCTGTAAACCAGACGTCCTAACAGCCACATAATTAAGCCTTTGTGCTTACTCTAGCAAGTAAGTGCACAAAGGAGGTCAACCAACACTTGAAGGACTCAGTGCAACTAATAAACTAAAAGCAATAAATAATCCTGAGTAATTGCCAGATTTGAAAGTTTCTACAGCAAATAAAGACCCACTTACAGGCAACAGTGGTCTCCGAAATGCACACCACTCACTTGCTCCACGTACAAATCTAGCCAATCTCTTCAAAGCTAGCTCAGTGCAACAAACGAACTTTTAATTTTTTGCCCATTTTTGGCAATTTGACAGTTACTGCAAATGCTTAACTCCTTGACATTTTAGACGAATATTGGTAGTAAATGTGCTAAGGAAGATGTTGCTAAGCGAGCCTTAACGGAAAGAAGTATCGATATCCAGGGTGGTCTATGGACGTCATTTTGCCATGGAATCGGCGTTGAACTTGGTCCAGCTCAGCTGCCACCATCAGATGTCCCTATAACCAACCTCGATCGACATCCACAGCTTCATCATCTTCGTTCCCAGTGTTCCCTACGATTTGCCTGCTCGCGTAAAAATCCTAGGCGAGGGTTTGTGTTATTGTGCTCCACTGATCAGCTCTCTGTTCATTTGGGTTTCTTCGTCGACTCGTGCCACTGACTGCAGAAGCCCATCCATTTTCGGAGCAAGCCGAGCTAGTGCTGGTTGTTGTTATGGTTTTTCGCTGAATTGGAGGGGGATGACTTGCGTTGGCTTATCACTAACTAGTGTTGCTCTGCTAGGTAGTCAAGGCATTGGGGAGTATGTGTACGTATGCGTGCGCGTAATGGATGTGTGTGTTTGTGGGAGTTGATGGCGTTTTTTAATAATAGTAACAATAGTAGGAGTTTAGAGCGGTCTGCTTTGATTCTTAAACAGGTAACCTCTTCATCACACCCAACGGTTGTGGCTGATTTGGCCAAATCACCACGCTAACTATAGTTAGTTGTTCTAACGAGTCTCGTGGTTTTTGGTGGGGAAGTGGTTGACTCGTTAGAACAACTAACTATAGTTAGCGTGGTGATTTGGCCAAATCAGCCACAACCGTTGGGTGTGATGAAGAGGTTACCTGTTTAAGAATCAAAGCAGACCGCTCTAAACTCCTACTATTGTTACTATTATTAAAAAACGCCATCAACTCCCACAAACACACACATCCATTACGCGCACGCATACGTACACATACTTCCCAATGCCTTGACTACCTAGCAGAGCAACACTAGTTAGTGATAAGCCAACGCAAGTCATCCCCCTCCAATTCAGCGAAAAACCATAACAACAACCAGCACTAGCTCGGCTTGCTCCGAAAATAGATGGGCTGCTGCAGTCAGTGGCACGAGTAGACGAAGAAACCCAAATGATCAGAGAGCTGATCAGCGGAGCACAATAACACAAGCCCTCGCCTAGGATTTTTACGCGAGCAGGCAAATCGTAGGGAACACTGGGAACGAAGATGATGAAGTTGTGGATGTCGATCGAGGTTGGTTATAGGGACATCTGATGGTGGCAGCTGAGCTGGACCAAGTTCAACGCCGATTCCATGGCAAAATGACGTCCATAGACCACCCTGGATATCGATACTTCTTTTCGTTAAGGCTCGTTTAGCAACATCTTCCTTAGCACATTTACTACCAATATTCGTCTAAAATTTCAAGGAGTTAAGCATTAGCGGTAACTGTCAAATTGCCAAAAATGGACAAAAAATTAAAAGTTCGTTTGTTGCACTGAGCTAGCTTTGAAGAGATTGGCCAGACTTGTACGTGGAGCAAGTGAGTGGTGTGCATTTCGGAGACCACTGTTGCCTGTAAGTGGGTCTTTATTTGCTGTAGAAACTTTCAAATCTGGCAATTACTCAGCATTACTTATTGCTTTTAGTTTATTAGTTGTATTGAGTCCTTTAAGCGTTGGTTGACCTCCTTTGTGCACTTACTTGCTAGAGTAAGCACAAAGGCTTAATTATGCGGCTGTTAGGACGTCTGGTTTACAGCTGGCAGTTTTGCTCACGTTCTTTTTCAGTGTACGATGCTTTAAGCGACAAGTTGGGATTACTTCGGCAACTCGTTATCGAGTTTACTTTGTAATTAATGACGTTGGGATTAGAGCATAGAGACATGATTTTGTCAAGAAGGATTGCAACCTTACTAGGTGCTTGGCAGTTCGTTAATGTTTTCTCACGAATAGGTGCCCATTATATGTATGTGTACACATCTATTTATCAGACTGAATTTGAAAGCAATAGCTGCAGTTGCTGTCAAGACTTATGTTTTCTCTTCACACTGCCTGATCGCGTCGCTTTTCTTATTGCACAGCACTTGTGGCGACTAAGTATGAGTGTTGTGGCCGTTTCGAGATGGCTTGTTGTTTTATTGATGGTGCGTTCTGATTAATGAGGCCTAGTTTTAGTGAGGGGACTTGCTACTTTGATGAAGTAGACGAAAAGCCTCACGTTGTGGCTGTTAGGCCGTTTTGTTTTCCAACTGCGATGTCTACTCATGTCCACCTTTTGCTGTGCAATACTTGGGGTGATAAAGTAAGATTGTTTCGGCGATTTGTGATTAGTTAGTGTGCGTTTTAATGACGGTAGATTGTGGTTAGTGTGATGTGGTTTTGTTGAGAAGAGCTTCAACTTTACTAATTACCTGGTACCTGCTCATTAGCTTCTTGCCATTAAGTATTTCTTCTATTTATAACCATTTTCATCCACTTCCTCTATCTATTTTCAAGATAGATTAGGCGTTGAGGAAGAAGAGGTAGCTGCAGCAGTGAGTACGAATCTCGCCTTCGCTATCACTTCACGCATTTATCAGGTGCGATTGGATTGTACTTAATGACCTGTTGCTGTCTTCTTCATGTGCAGCAATGGGTTCGACGTGTGTTCTTATGTTGGGTGGGAACATGCCTTTGTCATTTGTCCGTAGATTCTTTTCGCATTGTGGGTGTCGTAAAGGGTGGGTTGTGTTTATTACTATGACATCCATGTTGGTGGAAGGTATATATGGGGAAGGACTTGGGGACTACGGTTATTTTATAGCGTTGATGTTATCATTGCGAGAGGTGTTGTGTAGAGGACCTCGATGATGGCTTGATCGTATGTTTAGGTTTGACGGCATGGGTTGATGTCTGGGCGAGGTAGATGCAGCAGAAGCGGAGGAGGGAATGGCTAGTAGGGGGCTTTTGAATCACTACACAGATTGTACTTTGTGGCAGTCTAAGGTGTCGGTTTGTCGAGGTGTTCTGTCCTGTCAGTGGCTATATTAGTAGATGTTAAGCTTGCGGCGAGTTGGACATTCGCGCGTTGTCCTTTCCGTTGTGTGCTTTCTTCTCCTTTTCCAGATGCACTAAAATTACTGTGGTGGTGGTGGTGGTGGTGGTGATGAAGTAAGACGTGATGATGGTGCGGAATGGTAGGCCATTCGAGATGGTGGAGTCACTGGCGGAGGCGACTTCGACTTTGTTGGGCAAGGTGGATGTGGACATGGAGGATGGCTAGCGTTGTGTGTGTTGGATGGCGTGGCGGGATGGATGTGACCTTTTATGGTGTTGGGCACACGCATGTATGGGTGGGAATGGCGTGGCCGCAGGCTGAGCAGACAGAGGGTGTGACACTGCCGTTGGGGGGCGGTCTTGCTGTCGCGATGAGAGGGGGTGATGATAGTGGAGGTGGTGGTGGTAGTGGTAGTGGTGGTGATTGTGTCAGCACTGAAAATGGAAAGGAGAAGCAGTGGGAGTGTTGTGGAGCTTTTTGTCACACCTAGTTCAGACGTCCCATCGTTGCGAGGCTTGTGCTACTGACTAGTAATTTTTTTTTTTACTTTCACGTAAATCTGTGTAGAACGATATTATCAAGATTGTCTGTTGGTAGTGCATGGAACTCGTTTGTGGTTCCATAAACGTGTGTGTGTGTGTGTGTGTGTGTGTGTGTGTGTGTGTGTGTGAGGGTATGTGGATAGACTTCCCTAATGAGGTGAGTTTGACGAGGAAGGAGAAGGACGAGTCTTTGTTGGTTGTTGGATGGCAACACTTGTTCGCAAGGTTGTTGGATGGCAACACTTGTTCGCATTCAACAGTTTGTAGGGAGAAGGAGAAGGAAGCGAAGATGTTGCATGATTTAATGGCATACTTGCTTCTGCCAATTGTAGCTTACTGTTCGTGCCATGTGCAATTGTGCCCGCGGTGCGTCAGTAGGTTTATCGTGACTGGCCAAAGCGTAATTGTTGTGTGTCACCGCTGTCGTGGTCTTGAGGTAGTACCGATGACAGGAGTTGAATATTTTTTTGCTTTAAGGTCAGCGTCCCATTCTACTACTGCTACTACTAGCTACGGACACGCGGCATGCTGATGAGTACAGTCTCGCTGCCCCGGTATACCGACCCCCACGGAATCCGCATTCACTACGCGGTATGAGGTGGAGGAGGAGGAAGAGGAGGAAGCGGCTGTAGATGTGGCACTTTAGCCGACGAGGGAGGCACTGGTAAAAAGAAGGAGGAGGAGGGGGAGGAGGGGGGTGTTGGAAGAGGCGAGTGGGAGTGTGTAATGCGTAGTCGGTGGTTTGTTGAGTGACAGGCGTTGGGCAGTGGGATGGATCGCTTAGTTGTCTCGCCGCTGTGCCCTCGCTGTCGTCGAGTAATGGTCGTCGTCGTTGTCGGTATGTGAAATACTCACACATAGATGTCTTTTGTTCCACTACTACCATGTCTCCTTCCCTTCGTCTTCCCCGAGGATGAGTGGGTGGTGGAGTGGGGCAAGTCTGTTGGGGTGAGGGGTGTGAGTATGGAAGAGTGAAGGTCTGACTTTCTCCTTCGGGGAATGAAGGCGCTATGGGCCAGAGTTCACTGGTGACAACTGCAGCATACTTTGCTTCCACAGGTATGGAAATGCTTTTCCTTCGGAAGGGCCCCAGTTAGTTATCGCTGTGTCCACAGGTGAAAAGTAGTGGTGCATCTCCTCCTGTTGACGAGGAGGGAGTAGGACGAGACTTGGTTGATTGTTGGATGGCAACACTTGTTCGCATTCGTCGGTTTGTAGGGGAAGGAGGAGGAGGAAGCTGTTGTGACATTTACTGTTCATGCTATGCGCAATCGTGCCTGTGATGCGCCAGCAGATTTGTCGTGACTGGCCAAGGCGTAACTGTTGTGTGTCATCACTGTCGTGCTCTTGAGGTCGTACCGATGACAGGAGTTGAATATATTTTCTGCTTTAAGGTCAGTGTCCCATTCTACTACTGCTACTACTAGCACGGAATCTGCTTTCACCACGCTATATGAGTAGGAGGAGGAGGAGGAGGAGGAGGAGGGGGGTGTTGGAAGAGGCGAGTGGGAGTGTGCAATGCGTCGTCGGTGGTTTGTCGCGTGACAGGTGTTGGGCAGTGGGATGGGTCGCTTAGTTGCCTCGCCGCTGTACCCTCGCTGTCGTCGAGTAGTGGGTGGCTCGTGGTCGCGGTGAGACAGAGACTTGATGGCTAGTGCTGGCACCATCAATTGGGGCAGTAGCTGGCGTTTGCACGTCAACCATCGTACTGTTGACGCGGAGATTGCTGCAGACGTGTAGGCATTTCCACCCGCATTGAGAGGGTCAAGCCACTCAGATGAGGGAAACGCCTCGGTGTACATAAATGGAGGACTCTCACGCGTGCGTTGGCACCGTTCTGGGTACCACCACTGCCACGCATAGTGCCAGAGATGGCGGGGAAATCACAAACTGACAACGCTACGCACCAGAACACGTTCCACCATGAAAGTCAGCAGAGACCGTTAAAACGCGGCGATCCAAATCTGACGAGACCTGTGTAGTCAATGCTATAGCTACGCCGTTAACTAGCTCCCTCATCCCCATCCGAATGAACTCCAACACCACGGCTCTGCCTCCACCGTAGTACCAACTCCAAAGCCCAATCAGAGCCTAAGTTTTACTACGTCGGACTAGCGAAACAACACCCAGCCGAAAGGTTCTGTTGCCCACAACCTGTAGATCACTTATTTGCGTTTGCTCCATAAGCCGCCCTGGCAATGAGACTGTGCCGCAAAGCTACCCATCGAAATGTACTTGAGTTCCAACAAGTCTCAGCCAAGGCAGACCAAAGGCAACGCCCAGGATAGCGTCTGCAGAAGCACTTCTCCTCACATTTGCAACTACCAGGGCCTGCCTGCCAGCCTGCTTGACAGGAAAATTCATCACTACACTCCAACAGCTGCATCTCCACAATACTCGCACTACCACCAGCTACTTTACCAAACGGGTCAACTCCTCCTCAAAGAAAATAAAAGACGCAGCCATCCTTCAACACCTTTATTACTGCAAATGAAACAACCTCCTTGCTAGTGAACACACACACATGGCCTACGCAATACGAAAAAGAAGTTCCAATCAAGGACATGGAAATCGTAGCTTGGGTGTCCAAGGGTACTCAGAACGAAAGGCGAAATGGGGAACAATAGACACTCACACAGCCCCAATGGCCTGCACATCGAGCAGGAAAGGCGACCAAATGATATCACCTTTCCTCTCATGGTCCACTCCTCCAGCAGCACCATTTCACACTGTCTGCCTTTAGCAGGTTTAATCAATACATGAAAATGTGAACACACCTTGACAGAAACCATCCTACTGTAAGAAAACGAACAAATTTATTCCACCTGTGCATCCTCAACACATGCAAAGGAAAGGGCGTGTATCTACTCCCAACTCACACTCAACTCGAAACGCCCTCCGATTCCTCCGTAATCACGTCGGTGCAACGCTACTTCTTCCTCTCACATTCACACACCCATCCACCACGATTCAACTCGAATGAAGATTCACAGACAACTAGACAGTCCGCCCTCATTGTCAAGAGTCGCAAGAGAAAACACACCCTTGTTAGGCATTGTTGGCCCTCATCCGGTAGTCGAATTAGCCATTCGATGCAAAGGAAAGCAGAAGGGCACCCGAGACAAGGCCCAAAAACCAGCCAGCCAACCAGCCAGCCAACCACTCATGCACAGATGTCGTCAGCCAGCCAACCACTCATGCACAGATGTCGCCCTGCACACTGACAAGCCTTGTTGGTGCATTTAATCAAACTAAAAATGAGGAAGATAAATTTGGATTGACGAGTTAGGACTGAAGTAGATGATAAACGTACTAAACAGAAGCTTCTTGAATTACTTTAGAATGTATGCTACAATCCAACTCCGTCAAACTGACTATGTGTGATACTATTACACTTTGCAAGTTGGAGGCACTTTCTTGGCAATTATTATCACGAAGGTGACACATGATAATTGTTTGCAGTTCTAGCTTAGCATTTCAATTTTTTTGTGGGTTCTTTCAGAATGCTGTCACTTTCCACTTAATGGTTACTTATTTATTTATCTTATCCATGCGTCTGCACTTAAACCAATTGTTTAGGCGAATTAGCTAATCGACAGTAAAATTCATTGTCTGTTTGAACAACGCGAAGTTTTGGAATGTGGTGTAATACGTTGTTTGTTCGAACTGCCGGTTTCGGTCACTTAGGTGGCCATGTTGTACTGGCTGGTTGGCCGGCCTCTGGGATGTGGGAGCAGCTCCCGAGCCCTCTGTTTCCAGGATGTACATTCTACTCAGTACTATGCCTTCTTTTACCTTAAAGGGAGTCTCGAGACGCTACATTGGTGGCAGCGGAAATCGGACTCGACTTTGATGGGTTTTATCCTGCTCCATTACGCTTGTGGCAAACTTTGGCGGTGTGAAAGAAGTGCATGCGCTACGGATGGGAGAATCCCTCACATCACATAAAAGAAGGGTTGAGATTGATGTTCAACTTCGGCACCTCCCTCGCCCTCGTGTTCTGCAGGGAAGCCATCAATAGCTGAGTCGACACTAGCCGTGAATTCCATTGTCCAGTGCAGCTGCCAAGAGGGCTCAGCGACGTTGTGGTCGAGCATCCTCTTTAAGCTCTCTCTACTGTTCTCAGGTGTAGAATGTGCAGGACGCCATTCGATAGCATCGTTTTATGCTTTGTACACTCGGGTCACGTGCATCCCGTTCCTATGCGGCACGATTGCCCCTCTCGCTCAGGGTTCTACGATACCCTCGCGTTTCTTCCACGGCATCAGAAAAGCCTGGAATCACAACTTGTGTTGTGTGTGTCTCCATTCGTCCAAAAACTTGGGTTCGTATTCCCATCATTTTGTTGGGAAACATTGTCGTGAGAGAGGGGAATTCAGAAATACGCCTTAATTGCACCGGGTGCTACGCAGAATTGATGGTACTACAAGAAGACATGCGCTCGAACCTCGATGACTGGCACGGTTAGCTCGTGAGTGCTTCTACCAGTACTGATTACGTTGTGATGGCTGACACACTGGAGGCTGTGTAATACTTTGCTTGTTCGAACTGCCGGTTTCGGTCACTTGGGTGGCCATAATGTGCTAGCCAGTTGGCCGGCCTTCGGGCTGTGCCACCAGCCCCCAAACTCTCTGTTTCCAGAATACATGTTCTGCCCACTACTATGCCTTCTTTCACCTTAAAGGTAGTCTCGGGACACTACAAATGGGATCGCCCATAACGCTTTCCGTCCTTCACCTTTCCAACTTAGAGAAGGAAGTCGAGGCAAGGGAGAAGTAGGTGTGATGGTTTGGCAGTGGTGAGGAGAAGGAGGGGGCTTGGGCTTCGCTCAAGTACCACTTGGACAAGCCTGTTCACGACTCTCGACTGCAACGCCTCACTACGATTTAGCACCGCTAGCCCGTAGATAACAAAGTGACAAGGCGCTGTAAATAACGAAGAAAATGCATTCAAACCGAAAATAACAAGGAGGTTGCCAAGAAGCAGAGGGGCAGTCTGTCACAAGAGGGCAGCTCAGACAGGTGTTCATGTGGAAGAAGAGGTGGAGTGGGGATAGATACTCCACGTCGTCGTCTTGCCCAGAAGTGCGCAGCAATGGAAGGAGCCAAAGACTGCAGCGGCAGCAGTCAATGGCATAGCCGAAGGTCCACATGAAGGCGAATGGAAGGAATGGGAAGAAGAGATGTGGATACGAGAGGAAGGGGAGGTGGAAGGCAAACAACTACTCGAAGAAGGGTGAGCGAAGGAAGGGAATGGATGGGAAGGGAGGAAGAGAGGGAGGGCGAGAAGGAAGGCGTTGGAAGGGAGAAAGAAGTGAAGAAGTAGGAGACAACACCCGCGGCGAAGGACGGCGCTGGCGATGGCAGGGCAGCATTGTCGACTGCGGCGGACAGCTGTGGGGTGATGCTGGCACCACGACTTCTCAACCGAACACTGAAACAGAAAAAGAGTGAAAGGGAATGGGGGAGGGGTGGGACGGAAGAACGGACGAAGGGAGGAAGGGACGGAGGGAATCACGGAGGGACGGAGGTCCTTCTCTGGGCGTAGGCAAGTGGAGGGGAGGGTCACTGGCACTTGGTAAGTGCAGAGCTCATCAACGTCATCACCAATACCCATCTCCTCCTCCTCTTCCTCCAGCGCTAACCACTGGCTGTGCAAGCAGGTGCATCCAGAGCAACAACAACCAAATTGCCTCCCTAATACCCTCATCATCCTCATCCTCCTCCGCCTCCTCCTCCTCCTCCTCGTCCTCGTCCTCGTCCTAGTCTTGCTGCTCATTGTGAAGAGGCTGTAGTAAACAGGAGAAGACAATCTCACCAGTTTGGCCTGCTGTGGTGAGGTTGTTGGTAGCAGGCATTGCGTCCTCCATCAGTGCTCGATGGAGTCGGTGAACCTGCGTCGGTGAGGTCGTTGCTGTTGAGGTCGGTGCCAGGCGAGTGCGCCGATGGTGTTTGTGAAGAGCCGACTGCACCCGCAACGCGTCGTCTTCTTCTTCGGTTTGCCGTCGAGTTGGTTGAGGCCGCTAATGACTTGGTGCGCCTTCTCCCTCTTCACCTCTTTCTCCAGTCTCCCCTTCTTCTCCCGCTCCTCACGCTCCCCACGCTCCCACTCCCACTCCCGCTCCCGCTGCCGCTGCCGCTCCTTCTTCGAACGGTCCTTTGCCTCCCTCCTTCCCATCCTTTCAGCGCAAGCACCCCTTGCGCCATCCACACCTCCTCTTCCTTCATTCCATTCGCACTCATGCGGAAGTTCAGTTATGCCATAGGTCGTATCCGCAGAGTCAGTGTCTCCTTCCATTGCCTCCATTGCCGTCGACTGCAGCCTGCGCCGCATCCAACGACGACTTCTGGGCAAGGCGACGAAGTTGAGCATGTGCTGGAATCTGCTGAACTTCGTGTCAGACACTCCTGTCGAGTTCTGTCCCTCCTCCTCCTCTTGATCGTCTGTCTGAACTGCCCCGTTGTGACACACTGCTGGCCGGCGGCTTCTTGGGCAACCTGCAAGTGATTGGCGTTAGTGGTGGTGTGTGCAAGGACAAGCACGTACCTCTCATCAACAGAAGCCGCATGATGTCCAGTACAGCCCAGGCAGCAAGGAAGAAGTGGAACGAGAAACCGAAGATGTGAACGAAGAGTAGAACTGAAAGATAGGCACACAAGAGGCAAGCGATGAAGCGCGTCCGCCTGTTGGTCATCGTCTCTGCAATTAGCTTGTGGAAGTGAAGCAATCGATGGATGCAATCGACTGCTTCAGCGTTTGAAATTGGGCTGCCTGGTGACGCTGCCGCACTGCACGTGCAATGCACGCAGACAGGCAGACAGGCAGGCAGGCAGGGGAGGCGAACGCTGTCGTCACAACCGAAGCAGACGCCTCAACAAACAGTCACTCAATGAAATACTCGATGTCTATTTGAGCGTGTGTCACATATGTGTGACGGGGGATGAAACGAGAAAAAGGACGAAATGAGGTTGCGAATGCCGTTAAAATGCAAAGCATGGAGTCGCTATGCAAACTGGAATATTTTCATAAATAAAAATGCTAAAAAATAGGGATTTGATGAGGAAAAGTGGGAGCAGTTAAGCGGTTGAGGATGTGGAGATGAAAATGCTTTATGAAAAGGGAGAGAAAGGGGAAACAAGGAAAAAAAGTATCGAAGGTATTAGGGTGGAATAGAATTGTAGAGGGAAAGAAATAAAATATAAGCAAGGAGAATAAGAAAAAGGACGAAGGAGATGAAGGAGGGAAATCCAAGTAAAAAGAGGAAGGAGAGGAAGAAGAATGCATGGAATAAGAGGAAGGAGAGGAAGAAGGACAATGCAGAGAAGAAGAAGAAGGAGAGGAAGAAGGAGAATGTAGGCAAGAAGAAGAAGGAGAGGAAGAATGACAATCCGGAAAGAAGAAGAAGGAGAAGAGGAAGAAGGACAATGCAAGACAGAATAATATGGAAAGGAGGAAGGACAATGCAAGAAAGAAGAAGAAGGAGAAGAGGAAGGGGGACAATGGAGGGAAAAAGAAGTAGGAGAGGAAGGAGGACA